>OZ024743.1:147258973-147268973 GCA_964016885.1 Eledone cirrhosa | reverse complement strand
GGTGTTGATGTTGTTGCTGGTGGTGGTGGGTAGACTGGTAATGTTGGATGTGGAGTTAGTTGTAGTAGTAGGGGGTGGGATGATAGTGGTGGTGGTGGTTGTGGTGGTGGTGGTGGTGTTGATGTTGTTGCTGGTGGTGGTGGTGGTGGTGGTGGTGGGTAGACTGGTAATGTTGGATGTGGAGTTAGTTGTAGTAGTAGGGGGTGGGATGATAGTGGTGGTGGTGGTTGTGGTGGTGGTGGTGGTGTTGATGTTGTTGCTGGTGGTGGTGGTGGTGGTGGGTAGACTGGTAATGTTGGATGTGGAGTTAGTTGTAGTAGTAGGGGGTGGGATGATAGTGGTGGTGGTGGTTGTGGTGGTGGTGGTGGTGTTGATGTTGTTGCTGGTGGTGGTGGTGGTGGTGGTGGTGGGTAGACTGGTAATGTTGGATGTGGAGTTAGTTGTAGTAGTAGGGGGTGGGATGATAGTGGTGGTGGTGGTTGTGGTTGTGGTGTTGATGTTGTTGCTGGTGATGGTGGTGGTGGTGGTGGTGGTGGGTAGACTGGTAATGTTGGATGTGGAGTTAGTTGTAGTAGTAGGGGGTGGGATGATAGTGGTGGTGGTGGCGGTGGTGGTGGTGGTGGTGGTGGTGGTGGTGGGTAGACTGGTAATGTTGGATGTGGAGTTAGTTGTAGTAGTAGGGGGCGGGATGATAGTGGTGGTGGTGGTGGTGGTTGTGGTGGTGGTTGTGGTATTGATGTTGTTGCTGGTGGTGGTGGTGGTGGGTAGACTGGTAATGTTGGATGTGGAGTTAGTTGTAGTAGTAGGGGGCGGGATGATAGTAGTGGTGGTGGTGGTGGTTGTGGTGGTGGTGGTGGTGGTGGTGGTGGTGGTGGGTAATGTTATATGTGGAGTTAGTTGTAGTAGTAGGGGGCGGGATGATAGTGGTGAATGCGGTGGTGGCTGTGGTGGTGGTTGTGTTCGAAGTGATGGTAGAGACGAGGTGGGAGTAATAGTGGGCGGGTTTGTTATGGTTATGATGGATGTAGTGGCGGTGAGAGTAATGAGGTGGGGACAATGACAGAGCTGGTTGTGTTAGTAGGAGTAGCTGTGGGCGGAGTGGTAATGATAGAAATGGTGGTGGTGGGGGAGGTGGTGGCGGGGGATGGTTTTGGTTGTAATGGTGGTGGTGGTGGTGGAGGTGGTGGGGATGGTTTTGGTGGTAGTGGTGGTTGGTGGTGGTGGTGGTGGTGGTGGTGGTGGCGGAGGTGGTAGCTGCGGTGGAATAGTATTGAGATGGTGGCAGTGGTGTGCGAAGAAATGAGGCAGTGGTAACGAGGGAGGCAGCTTCCCTAGTAGTAGTAGTAGTAGTAGTAGTAGTAGTAGTAGTAGTAGTAGTAGTAGTAGTTGGTAGTAGCAGTAGTAGTACTGGTAGTGGTGGTGGTAGTAGTAGTAGTAGTAGTAGTAGTAGTAGTAGTGGAAATGTTGATAATGACAGGTGGTGGGAGTAAGGGAAGTGGTGGGAGTAAGAGCTAAGGTGATAGTGTTGATGTTTCTGGAAGTGTTGTTCCTCTGCATTTATTAATGGTAAGGATCCGCTTAGTACGGCATAGAGGGTCACGTTTTGCTGTGTTTGATGAGATTAATGATGTTATTGATGATGATGATGACGGGGGGGTATGTTTGTGTGGTGGGGGGGAATGTGTGTGTGTGTTTGTGTGTGAGTATGTGTGTGTTTTTCAACACTGACAAGGTAGAACTGTGGTAGCTTAGATGTTGATGCTTAGCTTTAAGTCAGCTCTGATCGAGTAAACTTAAAATCAAAGAGGTTCCATTTTTAAAACATAGTTTTTCTTTATATCTTTCAATAACTGTAATGTCCAGTGGATTGTATTGGAGTAGTGATCTGGATTATTGTTTATTTCAGTCTTGAACACACCGCCTTTTGAATAATATACTCAAGCTAAACTCTAATGAAGAAAACACACAATTAGAGCCATTTCAACTATGACCATCCCATCGTGTAGAGGAGTATATAGGACAATATTATTCAGTATGTCACGGGTTAATTAAAACAGCATGAAGTTAGAGATTTGGCAGATACTCTGGCGGGTTGAGGCACAAAGTAGAGGTTCCCTGGTTGACTTATCACGAAAGATAATTAGCTCGGTTTGGCAGTGTATACATAAATATATTTCTTGGGCTTTTTTTAAAGCCGGTAAAGTTCATTTCTTCACCATGCCTGAGAGAAAGAGAGACAATGATAGAGAGTAAGTTGTATAGAGGAAGAATCGACCTCAGTACTGGACTGCTACTTTTTTTTATCGAACTGAAAGGAATTAAAGGCAATCTTGAACTCGGCGGAATTTGATCTTACTGTGCCGTATTAGAATAAATGCCACACGTTGTCGCCTATATATATATATATATATATATATATATATATATATATATATATATATATATATATATATATATATATATATATATATATATATTGGAATAAATGCTCTGAAATAGCGATATATATGTGAATATAGACATAGAATATTCGAAAATATTCTGTATGTTTATAATAAACATTTTGAAGACCTAATCGCTATAGAATAGAATACGTCACGTATTACAATTAGATTCTCGATAAAAGCAAGGGAAGTAATCTACGCGTTTCATTCTTGTTAGAATTCATCAGGACTACATATCCAGTGCTTTTATCGAGAATGACACAGCTAGAGACTTATAGAATACTTAGCTGTGTACAGGAACTGGTTTGAAAGAGCGGTTGCCGGTCCGGCAGAAATTAGAAATTGGAATAAATGCTCTGAAATAGCGATATATATGTGAATATAGACATAGAATATTCGAAAATATTCTGTATGTTTATAATAAACATTTTGAAGACCTAATCGCTATAGAATAGAATACGTCACGTATTACAATTAGATTCTCGATAAAAGCAAGGGAAGTAATCTACGCGTTTCATTCTTGTTAGAATTCATCAGGACTACATATCCAGTGCTTTTATCGAGAATGACACAGCTAGAGACTTATAGAATACTTAGCTGTGTACAGGAACTGGTTTGAAAGAGCGGTTGCCGGTCCGGCAGAAATTAGAAATTGGAATAAATGCTCTGAAATAGCGATATATATGTGAATATAGACATAGAATATTCGAAAATATTCTGTATGTTTATAATAAACATTTTGAAGACCTAATCGCTATAGAATAGAATACGTCACGTATTACAATTAGATTCTCGATAAAAGCAAGGGAAGTAATCTACGCGTTTCATTCTTGTTAGAATTCATCAGGACTACATATCCAGTGCTTTTATCGAGAATGACACAGCTAGAGACTTATAGAATACTTAGCTGTGTACAGGAACTGGTTTGAAAGAGCGGTTGCCGGTCCGGCAGAAATTAGAAATTGGAATAAATGCTCTGAAATAGCGATATATATGTGAATATAGACATAGAATATTCGAAAATATTCTGTATGTTTATAATAAACATTTTGAAGACCTAATCGCTATAGAATAGAATACGTCACGTATTACAATTAGATTCTCGATAAAAGCAAGGGAAGTAATCTACGCGTTTCATTCTTGTTAGAATTCATCAGGACTACATATCCAGTGCTTTTATCGAGAATGACACAGCTAGAGACTTATAGAATACTTAGCTGTGTACAGGAACTGGTTTGAAAGAGCGGTTGCCGGTCCGGCAGAAATTAGAAATTGGAATAAATGCTCTGAAATAGCGATATATATGTGAATATAGACATAGAATATTCGAAAATATTCTGTATGTTTATAATAAACATTTTGAAGACCTAATCGCTATAGAATAGAATACGTCACGTATTACAATTAGATTCTCGATAAAAGCAAGGGAAGTAATCTACGCGTTTCATTCTTGTTAGAATTCATCAGGACTACATATCCAGTGCTTTTATCGAGAATGACACAGCTAGAGACTTATAGAATACTTAGCTGTGTACAGGAACTGGTTTGAAAGAGCGGTTGCCGGTCCGGCAGAAATTAGAAATTGGAATAAATGCTCTGAAATAGCGATATATATGTGAATATAGACATAGAATATTCGAAAATATTCTGTATGTTTATAATAAACATTTTGAAGACCTAATCGCTATAGAATAGAATACGTCACGTATTACAATTAGATTCTCGATAAAAGCAAGGGAAGTAATCTACGCGTTTCATTCTTGTTAGAATTCATCAGGACTACATATCCAGTGCTTTTATCGAGAATATTCTATGTCTATATTCACATATATATCGCTATTTCAGAGCATTTATTCCAATTTCTAATTTCTGCCGGACCGGCAACCGCTCTTTCAAACCAGTTCCTGTACACAGCTAAGTATTCTATAAGTCTCTAGCTGTGTCATTCTCGATAAAAGCACTGGATATGTAGTCCTGATGAATTCTAACAAGAATGAAACGCGTAGATTACTTCCCTTGCTTTTATCGAGAATCTAATTGTAATACGTGACGTATTCTATTCTATAGCGATTAGGTCTTCAAAATGTTTATTATAAACATACAGAATATTTTCGAATATTCTATGTCTATATTCACATATATATCGCTATTTCAGAGCATTTATTCCAATTTCTAATTTCTGCCGGACCGGCAACCGCTCTTTCAAACCAGTTCCTGTACACAGCTAAGTATTCTATAAGTCTCTAGCTGTGTCATTCTCGACAAAAGCACTGGATATGTAGTCCTGATGAATTCTAACAAGAATGAAACGCGTAGATTACTTCCCTTGCTTTTATCGAGAATCTAATTGTAATACGTGACGTATTCTATTCTATAGCGATTAGGTCTTCAAAATGTTTATTATAAACATACAGAATATTTTCGAATATTCTATGTCTATATTCACATATATATCGCTATTTCAGAGCATTTATTCCAATTTCTAATTTCTGCCGGACCGGCAACCGCTCTTTCAAACCAGTTCCTGTACACAGCTAAGTATTCTATAAGTCTCTAGCTGTGTCATTCTCGATAAAAGCACTGGATATGTAGTCCTGATGAATTCTAACAAGAATGAAACGCGTAGATTACTTCCCTTGCTTTTATCGAGAATCTAATTGTAATACGTGACGTATTCTATTCTATAGCGATTAGGTCTTCAAAATGTTTATTATAAACATACAGAATATTTTCGAATATTCTATGTCTATATTCACATATATATATATATATATATATATATATATATATATATATATATATATATATATATATATATATATATATATATATATATATTCATTTATATATATGTGCGTGTGTGTGTGCGCGTGTGTATTTGTGAGAGAGAAAGTGAATAAACGGCATATGGTGACTGATTTAGAATATCAACACATACATTCAGTTATCCCCATGCATAGATGTGTTTGTATATATTTATATGCGTGCGTGTATGTATGTGTGTGTGTAGTTGTGTGTAAACTTAACATCTGTTAAGACTATGAACTTCACATCAACTTCTATTTGTGTAACACTAAAATGTCGATATTGAAGTATATAGGAAAAAAAGACAGAAAAATATCGAGACGAAAAATATATCAATTAGTTTTAGTGACTTTATATATTTAGTAAACAGTTATGTTTTTGAAAGATTAGTAGTAACCAATCTTTCTAACAATTAACCTTTCTGCCACTCTACCAAGCTATCAATATTTCTACAGGGCTAGAAATCACCTTTATTCATCTTGTAAATCCATCCATAGAAATATCATTAGGAAGTCCTCAATACAATATATATAAAGTTAACTATGTTTCGTCCAATCTAAATTCCTTAAAAATAACTGCTAGACAGAGTACTGAGCATGATCGACTAGATAACCTTCCAACTAGTTCCCCAGCATTATCGTAGTCTAGTGACGAGAACAAACAAGTTATTGTATTTTTCCAAATTTAAAGGTTTTTTTTTTAGGGAACTTTCATTGTATTTATAGGTTTAGCCGTCTGAAGAGCTCAGGCTTTCATAACTAATTGTCCTCAGCAAAATATGTATAACGGAGTTTTAAATAAACCTGAAGCAACTGAGTATGGCCTCCAATCTTTTAATTATATATATATATATATAGAGAGAGAGAGAGATTACATGAAACAAAGTTCTGTTTAAATCATTTATTTGCTTACAATTGTTTCTTCCAAACCGAGGTTTGGAGTCTTCGGAGCAATTATTCAGTGATTTTTAACATACTTGACCTCCTTTTCAACACAAGAGACATATAGAAACATATGTATATATTGACCCACAGTGGGTTGACATCCATTATAATAATATAGCATGGTAATTTACATACAAAGATTACAGTCATATTAAAGGACAAAATTAAAGTTAAAATTAAAATGAAAATTAAAATAAAACATTGGCAGTCTACTAAGATAAAGCAAAAGGAAAGTTTGGAGTAGCCAGTGTATGCAACAGTCACACGTGTGGCATGCACGCGTGTCCTATTTTTACAAGATTATAGTGCGGCAGATTGTTACAAGTAAAACAAGCAATCAAAGCAGGCAATCAAGAGCATCATGGGGGCTGAACTGGCAAAGCATTATTCACACACACGGTGTTTCTCCACACACGGGCCTCTATATCGTACAGGTGTGTGTGAATAATGCTTTACCAATTCAGCCCCCATGATGCTCTTGATTGCCTGCTTTGACTGCTTGTTTTACTTGTAACAATCTGCCGCACTATAATCTTGTATAAATAGGACACGCGTGCATGCCACACGTGTGACTGTTGCATACACTGGCTACTCCAAACTTTCCTTTTGCTTTATCTTAGTAGACTGCCAATGTTTTATTTTAATTTTAATTTTAACTTTAATTTTGTCCTTTAATATGACTGTAATCTTTGTATGTAAATTACCATGCTATATTTTTATAATGGATGTCAACCCACTGTAGGTCAATATATACATATGTTTCTATATGACTCTTGTGTTGAAAAGGAGGTCAAGTATGTTAAAAATCACTGAATAATTGCTCCGAAGACTCCAAACCTCGGTGTGGAAGAAACAATTGTAAGCAAATAAATGATTTAAACAGAACTTTGTTTCATGTAATCTCTATATAACTGGTCTGTAAAACAACTGATGTTGTTACATTGAGCTATTTATCTTACTGGTAATAAGATAGTAATAAATTACTGTCTTTCACTATTTAGGGTATAATATATATATAACTATAAAAGGTTTTAGTATATACATAACCATAAAGAGTATCGTTAATACTATATATATATATATATATATATATATAACGATAGAAATGTGGTAAGGAACCAGGTGGTCCATAACGCACCAAAGTACTCAATACTTAGGTTAGTAGAGTGGGTAATAGGAACGAGTAGGACCCCGACGGCAGAGCTCAATCTGTTTCGACGGCTAATTCTGGACTAAATGAAAATTAATCCTGGTATTTGAATAGCCGAGCTTCTCAAGGGGTAATTCCATATATGGTCAAAGTGATTGTCACAGGGATTGGTCAAAAGTTAGTAGTTGAGACATAATAATTCTATGATGGCAATTAGTGGGGGAAAGGGGTAGCTAAACCTGCCAGTAGAAGAAAGACGGAGAGTGGGTGGAGGAGACCCATTGATGCATTGATAGTGCCGGCTACAGCTGGGCGTGAGGTCAGAGAAGATACTAGGGAGGGGGAGGGGGAGGAAGTCGAAACAGTAAGTAGAACAATGAGGGGTAAATAAAAAGAAAAATACTGAGAGTGTGGAAAAGCGATTAAATGTAAAAAAAAAATAAATAAACAATTTCTGGTTACTACGACCTAAGTCTCTCGCTATAGCTAGGCTAAAGAAATATACTAGGTGGGACGGAATTAATAAGACACCCTTTAAGAGGTATACGTACGTATATCATACGGTGACGGGTCAACAAGTGTGGGGCCAAAAAACTAAAGAAACTACCATGAAATAATTAATAAAAGTTTCTACCCCAGGCCGGCAACCATCCAGTGCAAAAAAGTAAACTAGTACGAAATAATAATTCAGAGTCCCGAAAAATACTAATACTATCTCTAAGGGTACCGCCACGATACAAAAGTTCTAGTACAAGCTAAAGGAACCAAATAAATTTTTTTTTTTTTAAGACTCCAGTTGCATTTTCGATTTCACTTTTTTCCTTATACTTTCACACCTCGTTTTTTTTTTCCTTTTGTAAAACACCCTCACTTTCTAATGTATATATATATATATATATATATATATATATATATATATATATATATATATAGGGATGCTTCTGTATGGAGAACATAATTATTTGTGAATTAACGTACTTAACCTAGTAATCAACCCAAAGTAACCTGTGTTGAATCAAATGCTTTTAGCGTTTAACAGTAGCCGTTGGGGAAAATTTGACTTTGTACAAGAATAAAACATGTTTATGTATAGCATTCACCTAAGTCAACCCTTATGGGTACGGTGATACATTTATGAGATGAATATCAATGAATATAATGACGTAAGGCTTCATTGAGCAATATATTATCCCATGTAGAAGAACGTTTCTTAGTAGAGAAACACGGATTAAAGTGACTACAGCAACAATCGTAAAGAAATTCCGCAAATGATTGATAATCTGAATGATAGAGATATTATTGTTATTTTTCACTAACTTAAACGAAGTTTTACATAGTTACTATGGAAACTATCACCACAAGAACTAGTGAGGAATCTTTTCTTTGAAAGCTCGACTAGGTATAAATTATAGTCAAATCACACTCATAACATGCTGCACATAACACGAAATGAATAATTTGATATTCAAAGGACACAATGTTCAACCAGGGTTAACAACACGCAACACAAAACCAGTAGCAATCATCACTTTCAGAGCCCGTAATATTTTTGTGTTGTTATTTAGCCGAAAGCCAATAGTTATTGGACAGTCTTAAGATCAAATATGTTCAAATTGTCATCATCTTGTCTATTTTTAAAATATGATGTATCTAGATCTATATTATCTAATGTAATACACTTTTACATTTGTGTAGAGTAGAAATAAGAAAATATCTAATTTTTGGGTAGTAGGTTTTCAGAGAATGATGATTTTGTTGAATATCCCATAACATCTAAATATCATAGCATATTGTATGTATAATTTCTACTGAGTTGACCTTTGCACAAACACACACACACACACACACACACACACACACACACACACACACACACACACACACACACACACACACACACATACATACATACATACATACATACATACATACATACATACATACATACATACATACATAGGAGCCCGTTTCTCGAGGAAGTCTATCTGCATGAAACAGATAAGATCATGAGAGTTGGAAAGGAAGTCCTTGAGAGATATTCCCTGTGTGATAATCAAAATCTCGCACCCGGGGATGTCGCTCAGCAGTATCGCAGTGAATTCATGGATGAAAAACTGCATGCCTATCAGCAAAAAATCACGCATGGATATGTTGCCAGGAAGCTCCAGAGTGAGAGTAATATAGATAAGGAAAGTAGTCTATCTTGGACCAACAACCGCTATATTGGCTCCCACTTTGAAGGATACGCTTTTGCAATCCAAGAACAGGAGATTAGCATGAAATACCTGATTCACCAAAGAGATAGGGATGCAGGCAAAACACCTAGATGTAATAACAAGTGCAGACTCTGCAGAACTAACATCGAGGATATCACCCATGTCATCAGCAGCTGTCCAAAGATGTCATCGCAGTACTATCTACCTATGAGGCATGATGTAGTGGCCAAAACACTGGACAATGCAGTTCGTAAAAAAGATAGCCCCGATAATAAACACATTAAAAGCTACAACAATGTGGAAGACATCCATGTACATAATATGAAAGAGTACTAGTGGAATGTTTCAGTAAAAACCCCAATAAAATGCAGGCATAACAGACCAGATATTATGATATGGGACAGGGAGAAGAAAACATGCACAGTAGTGGAAATTAGCTGC
>OZ024743.1:147246473-147251473 GCA_964016885.1 Eledone cirrhosa | reverse complement strand
ATATATATACACATACATACATATATATACATATATATATATATATATATATATAAAAACACACACATACATATACACACATCCACACTTAGAACATACATACACACACATATATAAACATATACATATACACACATACACACATATACACACATACATATAAATATATATATATATATATATATATATATATATATATATATATATATATATATACACACATATATACACACATAATCACACATACTATATAGACACACATATATATACACACATACACGCACATATACATACACATACATACTTATATACATACAGATATACACATACATACCTATATATACACACAAATACATGCAGACATACATACATACATACACACAAATACTTACGCATCCATATATCGGTATATACATACAAACACCACTACACTCTCACACAACTCAGACATACAAAGAAAAAGGTATATACCTATACACATATACATATACAAATAGAGATACATATACATATATATATATACATATATATACACATACATATATACATATACATATATATATATATATATACATACACATATACACACACATACATACATACACATACATACATGTACACACACATACATATACATACATACACACATACACACATACATATATAGTCATACACACACATACACCTACACGAACATACACATACACATATATAAAGATATATATACACACACACACATACACACACACACATATATATAATAAACTTACAGAGACATTAACCTTGAAATTTTGTATTTGCATCCATCCTTTTGGTATGCGTATACATGTTGAGCATACATTTTTGTAAAATATGTGTAAGGGTAGTTACATGTATATACACACACCGAACGGCATAAAACCTTTTGTATTTTCATTGGTCAATTTTGTTCCCAAACGGACCTGAAATTTTGAATTGTTGTTATTATCAATAAATATATTTCATTATTTCTGAAGACGGCGTATATATGTGTTGGTATGTATATTTAATCTTGATAGTTTGTATAATTCTGTATAATTTTGTACATAGATCTGTTGAATATGCATACCAATTCTAACACATATATATCCTAGAAACGATCGTTAAATAATGAACTTTTTTTTTGTTTAATATAAGGAACTGTTTCATTGTTTTATTCATTATTTGTTTAATATTTTATCTTGACTCTGTATACCGTTTATCTTTCACCGAAAGTGATTTTTCATTACATCTCTTCTTTCCATGATATCCGGAATACATTGAGTTCTTCATACGGATTGGACACTACCGTAAACTCTTGGTAGATTTATCTACATAATTTTGCTCCTATTTTCACGGAAATATTCGTATTTTTGTACTGTATGTGTGTATTAATTTTATATTTGTGTATATACATATATATGTATGATTTTATAAACCCATATACATTTAGTTGAGCTCTTTCAATTGTCCATCATCCATATCACAATGGAAAAACAATATTTGGGAACCTCTTTAAAAAACATACCAATACCTTCTAAGGATGACTTCTTACTCCTTATGATTCAAAAAACTAATAATTTTATCAGAAGGGTTAGATGGAGAGCCTACCACTTCGATAAAAAATCTAAACAAGCAGATCGGAAATATATGTATGATTTCAATACTTACAAGAATCCACCACACAACTTTTTACTTGAAGACTTCGAGAAAGACCTTTTTAATTTAATTAAACACCTCAAATTTAAAAAGTATAAATCCGTCTTTCAAAAGGACCTTGATTCTACCCTATTGGACCTAAAAAAGTCTAAAAAAATCCATGTCCACTCGGACAAAACTGGTAACTTGTATCATATGGATATTGAACATTATAATGAGTTCATATATAAAGAACTCAGAAAAAATTATAAAAAATCTAATAATGCGTCACTCACCAACATCAACAACAAAACACACAACATAGTAAAAAAACTAAACATTGAAGATAGAACTGAACCTTTGGCATTGAAAAGACCACACTTCAACCTGAAGGATCATAAATCAAACTTTAACTCAAATCCTTCTATTAGACTTATATGTCCCTCCAAATCAGATATTGGAATAATTAGCAAAAAAATTTTGGATAGAGTCATCCCACAAATAAGAAAACACGTTATTTTACCACTCTGGGAAAACACCTCCCAGGTAATTAACTGGTTTAAAAATATTAGATGTAAATCTTCTGCTTCATTTCTACAATTTGATATAGATAATTACTACTCTTCTATATCACCTATACTCCTGAACAAAGCATTGATATTTGCTAAAAATAGATCTAACTTAACTTTGGATGACATTAATATTATTACACATGCTAGACTAACACTTATTGAATTTCAGAATGAATACTGGACCAGAAACACATATAGTAATCTATTTGATATTACTATGGGTTCAAGCGATTCCGCCCAAATTACTGATCTTGTGGGCCTCTTTCTCCTTTTCAACATAAATGCCTCCTTTCCCCACCTCAAAGGTGGTTTATATCGTGATGACTGTCTTCTTCTTTCTAACAACCTTAGCCTTTCAGAAATTGAAAAAAACAAAAAACATATTAGAACTTTCCTTAAAGACTATTATAATCTTCATATTACTTTTGAAAAAACAAGTAAAGTAGTAAATTTCCTAGATATAACTTTAGATTTAGCTACGGGTATCTACCAACCTTACCATAAACCAAACCAAAACTTACATTACATACACTCACAATCTAATCACCCTAAATCTATCCTTAAAAACCTTGCATATAATATATCACTTAGAATTTCTAACCTTTCTTCTAACCAAGATGTATTTGATAAAAATGCGACCTTCTATAACGAAGCTCTAGATAGAAGTGGCCACAAAAATAGATTAGAATATATACCTTCTACTAAAAATACTAAAAGCATACAACCTAATATTACCAACAAACACCAAATGAAAAGTACACACCTAAATGCCACCCACACTATACCCCAAAATACCAAATCTTCTAATATAAAATATAGTAACTCTCAAAAAACTACTCATCATACAACTCTAATAAATATTAATAATAAAACTCCTAATAAAAAGGATAAAACACCTAAATCTACAAATATAACTAAAAATAGTTGTGGTGAGATCATTAACATTAATCCTCCTAGTAAACATCACGATACAACCTATAAAAATAATAAAAATAATAAACAACATAGAAACCGTAATAGACGGGTTACCTGGTATAATGCTCCATTTAATTTACAAATTAAGGATAATATTGCTAAAAAATTTTTTTATATCCTAGAGAAAAACTTCCCGCCAAACCACAAATACCATCAAATCTTAAATAGGTCTACAGTTAAATTCTCATACTCTACAACAAATAACATAAAACAAAATATAAGTGCCTATAATGCATATAAATGTAAGAAAACCATAAGTATACCACCAGTACATCAAATTAACCATAATATCTCCTCAAATACAGAATTAACGAAAGGTTGTAACTGTAGAAACAAAGCAAACTGCCCATTAAAAGGGAATTGTCTTGTTAACAACATAGTCTATAAATGTAATGTTAAAACTAAAGATTCTATTTGCTCATATATAGGAGCTACCTCTAACAATTTTAAGACAAGGTTTAATACCCACAAGCATAGTTTTAAAAATGCCGCACTGGCTAATACAACATCTCTAGCAGAAAAAATCAATAGTTATAAAAATAAGAATATAGAATATGATTTGACCTGGAGTGTGCTCAAAAGAGCCACCCCTTATCAAAATAATAGAAATGAATGTAGATTATGTTCCCAAGAACTATTTGAAATAATGAAATCTAAGGATATCCTATTAAATAAACGACAGGAATTAATTATATCGTGTAATCATAAACTAAAAAAAAACATTTAAATATTATAAACCTAATTAATAACATTATTTTAGAAATTAATTTAATTTAAATGTTAGTTAACCTATAAATTTAATTTAATTAAAATTCTATTACAGATGAGAATATAAAATATTGTGTAATCATAAATTGTGAAAAACCTTTAAATATTACTAATATATACTTAGTAATTTAATTTATAGATTAATTTTAATTTATTTAAACCTTTTATTAAAATTCCTTTACAGATAAAATATAACAAAATATCGTGTATCCAATGACAGAGAAATAATTTTTAGTATTATAGACCTAATTAATATACATTTTAGAAATATATTTATAATTTGGTTTTAAATTTAGTCAACCTAAAATTTAATTTAATTGGCTTAAAATTAGTATCCTTATACAGACGGATTGCAGAATGTCATGTAATCATAGAATGGGATGTGTTTTGGATGTATACCTAGTTAATATATTCTTTGCAATTTTTGAAAAAATATGTATATGTATGTATGTATATGTATGTGTATGTGTGTGTATATGTGTATATATATATATATATATATATATATATGTATATATATGTATATATATGTATGTGTATGTATATGTATATGTATATGTATTAATTTTGATTTCTATTTGCATATAATTATATTCTGCTATTGATAAAATACAATATCTGTTTTATTTATTATATACCTAATTAACATATACTATAGAAATTAATATATAATTTTTAATTTAGTTAACCTATAATTTATATTCTACTACCGATGTAATACTTTATTTGTTTTTTTCCCTATTACTAAATTCATTTCCTAATATTGATACCATAACGTTATTAACTTTAATTTAGTTATACTATAATTAATACTCTACTACTATTTAACTTCAAAATTCTGCTTCAAATATTATAAACCTAACTAATTTACACCTTAGAAATCAATATGTTAACTATCTTTAGTTTAGTTAACATATAATTAATGGTATACTTATTTATTTTGAAATGCATAAATTTTGCCTTATTTCTTGTATTTCCTAACACTGAAACTATGTAAAAACATACATTGGATCCAGATACAGATAATATTCTATGTTTCTTGAAACATAT
>OZ024743.1:147226473-147241473 GCA_964016885.1 Eledone cirrhosa | reverse complement strand
TGTTTCTATTATTGCCACAAGGCCAGCAAAACATCCAGTACATTACTGGTACTTTATTTTATCGACCCAGTACGGATGAAAGCAAATTTAACCTCGGCGTGATTTGAACTCAAAATGGCAAGGGCCGTAACTCTATGCGTCAAAGCATGGTGTCCGACCCTCTACCGATACTGCCAATTCACCGATAATATTGATTTCATTTATTGGCCACAAGGGCCGACATATAGGGGACAATACAAAAGACTGGGACAGTGGGGTTTTGCAGAAAAATCGAGTAACAATATGAATAACAATAACAAATTAACAATAAAAATACGAGAAAAATTCCCCAATAGGAGGAATGATCACCCAGGGTTCGCTCAGGTACACCACCAATCCTGAACGACCCGACGCTTTGAGAGCACCCTGGAAGGGCACCCCTCTCCTCTTCAAATTTACACAGAGTAGGCCCACTCACACGAGCTATTCTCGCCACATTCACCCACCTTTCAGCAAATGTACTGGGGGGAAGCACTTCTCTTTCCACCCTCACCTTCCTTTCCAAGTGAAACTTGAAAAAGTTGATGAGGGATTGGCCGAAGAGAAAAGTCTCTGTCTTCAGTACTTTCAACCTGGTCCACCATACAACCTCTTTCGCTACTGCCACCAGACAAAGGAAAATGTTCTGCCCTTCCTGGCCAAAAGAAGGCGGCTGGTCGATCTTCACTATGGACTCAGCCGATAGCCGTATCCGTTCTACACACGACAATAGTTGTTCGACATAACTCCACAAGTCAGTAATGCACGGACACTCGACGAGTACGTGCAGAACGGTTCGTCGCTCTGCGCGCATCTTGGGCAGGTCCCTCTGACAGCACTTCCGTGCCTGTAGAGTTTATCTCGAACCGGCAGTGCCCCCCGGTAGCACTGCCAAGCAAGGGATTTTTGTAAATGATCCATCGTCCCTGGCTCGAAAGCATTCTGGAACAGACTGGTTAGTTCGACTTCGTCGACTCCCAGAGCCTCTCCGAGTGCGTCGTCGCATTTGCCCACCTTAATCCTCTATAGAACTCGAGAGTGGAGGTTCCATTGACCGCATTGCCCGCTTGGTAGAGGGCAGTGAGTGCCTGGCAACATTCCAGATACCACTCACCCAGTCTCGGTCTCTTCTTGACCCAGGACTGCAACTCAGTCAAGAAACAAGCTGCGGAAAGGTCCGTCTGACAAACGGCGTCCACACCTGTTCACCGTTTAGGCAGAATATCTGGAGATGCCGCAGCCTCAGCACGTGTCTGCGCTTAGTAGCCATGGCACGCCCATCCCTCCACGTGGAGGGTGCTGGAAGCAGATGGACCGCCTCGCCAGCGGAACCTGACCTCTCCACAAGAATTTGAAGAGGAGCCGCTCCAAGATGGCGAGGCGCGAACGAGGGAAAGAGACGACGGTCAGACGGTAGTAGCTGACGGACGCGATGTACGCGTTCGCCACCTCCGCCCGACCTTTCAGTGATAGCTTTCTCCTAGCCCATTTAAGGGTGAGACTGACTACACTGCCCGTCAGCTCGTCCCAATTCTTATCCACCTGGAGGTCTGGCCCAAACCAAACCCCGATCAACTTTACCGCTCCGTTCGTCCAGCGCCTAAAGACGCTGTTGGATGGTATGGACCTGCCTCTCCGGGTGTCGCGTTGCAAGACCACCGACTTTTCCGGGTTAAGTTTTGCTCCCGTCAACCTTTCATATTCCTCCAATAAGTTGCCGACCACCTCGATTTTTGAGGTGTCCGACACCATCACGGTGATGTCGTCCGCATAAGCCGACACACCCTTTCCGCGTCCCGGTTCGAGCGGGATGCCCTACAACAGCTCCAGCTTCCGCAGTAAAGGCTTGAGAGTCAATACGTACAAAAGGGAGGAGAGAGAGCACCCTTGACGGACCGATCGGGAGACTTGTAACGGTTCCGAGAGGTGGCGATTAATTTTGACTACCGAGCAGGTGCCGCTGTGCATTGCAGCGATCCAGCTTCTGAAGACGAGGCCGAAGCCAGCCGCCTTGAGGACAGCCTCCAGGTACCGATGGTCGACCCTAGCGAATGTTTTCATGTTAGTGGTGTTAATATTGTTGTTGCATTTGTGATTTTTTCTGTTATCTGTATTTTCATTGTTGCTGATACTGTCATTTTTTTCAAAATTAGAGTTCTCAGGGTTGTTATCATTGCTGTCTTTGTTCCCGGTGTTTGTGGTGGCGTTTGTTGTATCAATTTCTGTTATTTTCGCCGTAGCCTTCCTCTCAACTTTTACGCCGTTGTCGCACGACAGCAGACATATCGCTGTGGGGCGTGGCTCAGCGATGTTTTTTTTGTTTTGTTTTTTTCGATAATTTTTAAAAATGTAAAAGAGTTCAAATATTTGGGCCAAAAGGCCCAAATATTATTCTTTCCCTTCACAGGGCAAAGTCCAAGGGCTTGTATGCCTTACACAACAACAAAGAATTCAATAAATAAGTTTTGACAGGCAAATAAATAAACTTACGAGAGCGAGCAAAAAGACGTCCGTTTAGACTCAATAATAATAATAATAATAATAATAATAATAATAATAATAATAATAATAATAATAATAATAAAGGAAGAATAAATGTACCAGGAAGAATAAATGACTAGGCAAGAAGTACATGTTAGAAGAAAAAATGTATTTAGAGTTGGCTCCTTAACATATGTTTCTATACAATATCAGTCTACGGCGCTAACTGCAGAGTATTGGTCTCAATCGCACTTCATTAGAAAGAGCATAATGTTCATAGTTCAAGGTGAGGTCGCTGCATCTTGCTATAAGAATTTTCTCACTATCTATTCGAACCTATATATATATATATATATATATATATATATATATATATATATATATATATCGCATCGCCCGCTTCGGGAATCGAACTCACAACCTATGATTGCAATTATCAAACCACCAAGCCACGAAGCGATGAAATACCAATGAAGGCTGGAAGATCACTGATGAAGGACTATTTTTATTCATATTATTTGCAACCACGCAGCACGCCATTTTTTCATATATATATATATATATATATATATATATATATATATATATATATATATATTATATTATATTTAGAGCTTTAAACTCAAACAGTCCTTTACAATTAATTAGCTCAAAGAAAGAAGCATTTCTGAGCCGTGAAATACAAGTTAATATAATTTAAATTTGTCCAGGAATCACGGCTTTTGCCAATATGGGTTTTTTTTTATTGATTTATTATTTTAAATCGAGACAGGCAAACTATATTCATTTTAATTAGTTTATTTCTTTCTAGCTAACTTCGTCTTTTGCAATACAAACACTTATGTGTTTACCGTATATTAATTTATATTAACTTGTATATATATATAGAGAGAGATATAAAAGTTTACTGTACTTACTATATTTACCCTTACCGCGCGGTTTCAAGTCTCAAAATAAATGGATAATCCATGCGGACCACCATTGAGAAGGAGACTCTCGTCAGAGGGTTCTTCTCACTCGGAGAATATAAAATTTCCGAGTTCTGCTGCTATTTCGAGTGGCAGGACATTGACATTAAACAACCGATCCGAGAGAAGCGAAATGAGGTAGTTGGTTTAATTTAACAAACGATGCAGCAACACACGCACACACACACACACACACACACACACACAAGCGAGACAGCAACACACGCACACACACACACACAGTAGCATTCCACCATACGAACATACTACACTGCCAATACAGAGGAACAAGGCAACAACACACGAACACACACACATACTCAAGCGAGACAACAACACACTCACATACACACACACAGTAACATTCACCAAACAGGCAGAGAATACTATGGACTGACAGCTAGCGCCACCCCACTCCCAAAATTGAAAGAACTACTTAGGCCGCTGACCTCTGCCTGATCGACCCCATTTCACGCGCA
The DNA here is from genome assembly GCA_964016885.1 of Eledone cirrhosa. Classification (NCBI taxonomy): domain Eukaryota; kingdom Metazoa; phylum Mollusca; class Cephalopoda; order Octopoda; family Eledonidae; genus Eledone; species Eledone cirrhosa. Next base: position 147,237,527 of record OZ024743.1, on the reverse strand, counting down.
CGCGCGCTCTGCTGAATACCTCAAATATTCAAAACAATGAACACCGGAAGACACGTTTCGCACCTTTCCGACAGACAACCTCCCCCCCCCCCGGAAAAAACCCCAGTTGATGGATTTGAATCCGAAATATATAGGGACAATCAAATCTCTCCCAAGGTAACTCTATCTCGTATTTTTATTTTTATTTTTATCCTTTACGCTCTTTCCTTCATTCCTCTACACGCTACAGTCTTATACACCCACGCATCTCAACGTACACCCACTTACATCTCTCTCTCGACCACCGGATCTTGTTACCCGGAGATTTACCCATCTGCATTGTCGAGGCTTCCAAACGACTTAAAGAAATTTACCATATATATATATATATATATATATATATATATATATAATCAAGGTTTAGCAAATAGAGAAAAAGTTTTAAAATGAATTTTAAAAAGTTTACTGTACTTACTATATTTACCTTTACCGCGCGGTTTCAAGTCTCAAAATAAATGGATAATCCATGCGGACCACCATTGAGAAGGAGACTCTCGTCAGAGGGTTCTTCTCACTCAGAGAATATAAAATTCATATATATATATATATACAAAATTAAGATAAATCAAAATGAATTTAATCTAAATCAAAATTGTGGGTGTCATGCCCGAAAGGCATGCGCCATATCACTCGCAAAATAAGCTCTAAGATTCTAATAAATAGGTCCGAGCATTTTATAACAACTAGAAATTGATTAACATATAAATAAACATGAATAATCACAGGAGATAATTTTTACAAGTGTGGAAGCACCTACCTAGCTGTGTGTGCTTACACACTTGTAAAAATTATCTCCTGTGATTATTCATGTTTACTTATATGTTAATCAATTTCTAGTTGTTATATATATATATATATATATATATATATATATATATAATATATGCAGTAATAAACTGCATATATATAATATATATATAATATATGCAGTAATAAACACAGTAAATCGTGTGTCTAATATTACGAGGGTTGAAGAACCACATTTGTTGAGATATTTAACCATGAAACAAACAGAATGATAACAATATTTATATAGACCACCTCAATAACGATTAATCTCCCGGACAGATTATGGGTTAATCTGTTTCGCCCTGAGTGTGTTTGTAACAGATAATCTACGGGCATCATCAGCGAGAGAATCTGATTAAATGCCACAAACACCTGATGGTAACGGTCACAACAAAAAAGTGAATACTTCACCTCGTCGGCCGTAAGTCCCTAGGAAGGGAGCCGAAATATAAATGAAAGGTAGAGTTAGGGTTTCAGTATGAGTTATTAACTCTACCTTGCATTTATATTTCGGGTCCCTTCCTAGGTGAGCTTATAAGTTGTGTGTATTGGGCTGTTATTTCAGACCAGTCCACTCACACCACTTTTGACTTACGGCGGACGAGGTGAAGTATTCACTTTTTTGGCCAAGGTGCTAGCAAATATGTTGGCGCTTGTCGTTGGTGGTCTGGTGGGAGAGGCACAGTCATGCGCCATTCCCGACAGATCCATCCACGACAACCTCCACCTCATGCGATACATCGTAGAGAAGGTAGCTAGGGAAACTGGCACGAGTGGGTCCTTGATCAATTTAGATCAGTCGAAAGCTTTCGATAGGGTCGACCATCGTTACCTAGCGGCAGTCCTGAGGGCGGTTGGCTTTGGGCCCGTTTTCAGAGGCTGGATCGCTGCCATGCACAGAGACATCTGCTCTGTGGTGAGAGTGAACGGTCACCTTTCGGAACCGTTCAACATCATGCGCTCGGTCCGCCAAGGATGTCCCCTCTCGTCCCTCTTGTACGTATTGACTCTCGAGCCATTACTGCACAAACTGGAGACGTTAGGGGGGTATCGCGCGAACTAGGATGCGGAAGATCCGTGTTAGCATATGCGGACGATATCACCGTAGTTGTCGAACGCCAAACACATCGAGGCGATCGGCACTACACTAAGAGAATACGAAGCGGTGACAGGAGCAATGATCAACCAGGAAAAGTCAGTGGGCCTGTAGCTCGGCACCTAGAGAGGCAGGTCCATGCCGTCCAATAGCATCGTCAGGCGCTGGACGGACGGACCGGTTAAATTGCTCGGGGTCTGGTTCGGTCCGGACCTCTAGACGGACTAAAACTGGGACGAGGTGAAGAGCAGGGTGGCTTCTCTCACCCAGAAATGGGCGGAGAGGAAGCTATCCCTGAAAGGTCAAGCGGAGGTGACTAACGCGTACATCGCGTCCGTCATCTACTACCGCCTGACCGTCGTACCTTGTCCTAAGCCCCGCCTGACTGCGCTGGAGCGTTTGCTCTTTCGATGGAAGGGATGCGCTCCGATGGTCAGGCTGTCCATCTGCTGTCAACACTCGCTACTTGGAGGGCTGGGCATGCCGTGGCTGATGATGCGCAGACACGCGCTCAGGTGTGGTCGCCGTTTGCTACACACATCTTTCCCCAGCTCGTCTCCTTGGCGGAGCTGCAGACTGGGTCAAGCGAAGACCAAGAGGGAGCGCTTGGAGACTGGAATGTCTTCAGGCGCTCACAGCCCTCGACCAATCGGGCAATGTGGTCGGTGGAAACTCCGCCTTGGCGTTCTATAGAGGATTAGTGGAGGGGAAGAGCGTCGACGTACTGGGGGAAACTCTAGGCGTCGACGAAAATCAACTAGCCAATCTCTTCGGAAGAACTTTCAGGCCGGGGCCTATGGACAACTTCCAGAAATCCCTGGCCTGGCAGTGCTACCGAGGAGCTTTGCCAGTTCGGGATAAATTCTACAGGCATGGAGGTGCCGTCAGCCGGGCATGTCCGAGATGCGCGCATTGCGACGAAACCGTCCGGCACGCACTCGTCCAGTGTCCGAACATTGCTGACTTGTGGGTGTATGTCGAACACCTGCTGTCGCGTGTAGGACGGATCCAGCTATCAGCTGAGTCCATCGTGATGATTGCCCCGCCCTCCTCCTTTAGCCGGGAAGGGCAGGCAGTTTTTATTTGTCTGGTGGCCATGGCGAAAGAGATAGTATGGTGGATACGTTTGAAAGGGCTGAAGACGAGCACTTACCTCTTCGGTGATGCCCTGATAACTTTTTCAAATTTCATTTGAAAAGGAAAATCAAGGTAGAGATGGAAGAGCTCTCTTCCCAGCATTTTGTTGAAAGATGGGTGAGAGAGGCAAGAATGGCCCGAGTGAATGGGCCTACTCTGAGTATGTGTCTGTAAATTAAAGGTGGAAAACTGGGAGAGGGCACTTGCCCTGTTGGTCAGGGTCACTGTGGCTTTTAATGGGCTTTCTCCACGAATGTCCCTCGGAAGTTTCCCCCCTATTGGGGAATTTTTTCAGTGTTCTGTTATTACATCCTCTGTTTTTTGTTTTTTTTACACGCAGAAATGCCCTTTTGTACCGTCCTATATTGTCCTGTACTGTCCTTAATGTCTACTTTGTGTAAACCCGTGTGGTTAATAAAGAAAGCATTATTATTATTATTATTGTTTCTACTTTAGGCACAAAGCCAGCAATTATTACTATTATAATTATTATTATTATTATAATGCTCAGTATTTATACTTTGAGCTTGTTAATTGCAGGGTTTCAGTATGAGTTATTAACTCTACCTTTCATTTATATATATATATATATATATATATACAGAGAGAGAGAAAGAGATAGAGAGAGAGAGGGAGAGAGAGAGAGAGGGAGAGAGAGAGAGGGGGAGAAAGAGAGAGAGAGAGAGAGAGAGAGAGAGAGAGAGAGAGAGAGAGAGAGAGAGAGAGATATTGATATATAGATATATATATTCAGTGATGCGTTATGTCCTTGGGCTAGACAGTTTATCTTAGGTTGCTCTTTGTACCTGGATTTGTAGCAATTGGAAATACCAATGGAAACATTGTTTCCACTATCCGATTTGAGGAAAGTCGATCGACTGTTGATATATATATATAAAGATTGGAACGGAAGCTGTATCCGATTTTTACGAACCGAAAATTTTGAACAAGTTCTATTTTCATCTGATGGGTAGTCATGCCACACTATAAACTCCTCTCCTTTTAAATTATAAGAACTTTAGTTAAGAAAAGGCTCTGAATTTGATCCCATGTTTGGTCCTATTAAGGAGCACAATGTATCATTGTATATGTTATGTTTTGTAAGTGCCTTAAAAAGACAACGCACGTATGACAACAACATCCACCGAGAGCATTTATGCTGTTTATTCAGTGTTAAAGAACTTGCATCAGTTCTATGTGAACTAAAAAGGCTTCGTAAATTTATAAAGATTAGAAAATGGATCTCACATGAATAGTCCTTAAAGATACACCAACAATGTGTAAAATACTGTCATGTATTTCTTTCATGAATACTCCTGTGTCATTTCTAGACAAAGTCGTTATTTGAAATCATAAATGGATGCTTTATTATAATGTTAGTCACTTTTGTTATTGGTTTAATCGTAGTGATAGGTTCTGCGAAAGTTGTACATGCATGCATGTGGATGGTAGGTCATTTAGGGGAAGAGGCGTGATGATTTTAATCCAAGCGCGTAGGAAATTCGTTCAAGAAAAATAGATAGCTATTCACGGCTTATCCTTGACTGTTTTGATTTATGGTGGAGACAGATTTTGAGTTGGTTCAAGTTGCTGGCGGAATGTCCAGAAGATCGAAAGAAAATGTGTCTGAGCGTGTGTTTGTTTGTGTGTGTGTGTGTGTGTCTGATGTACGATTTTATACACAAATATGTGTATATATTTACATGTATACGCACACACGCACACATACACACACTCATATATATATATATATATATATATATATATATATATATATACAAACGCACACACACACACACACATATATATACACACACACACACACACACACACACACACACGTATATATATATATATATATATAAACGGAAAAAAATGAAATGAAATGAAATTTCTCACACTTAGTACGGCTTTTACTTAAATAAAAGTACATACATACGTATACAGACGTACAGTAGTGTGTATATATATACATACATGCACACATATATATATATATGTACGTATGGATTTACCGAACATTTATTATAATGCTCGGTGTGTTTGTAAACAAACATCCCGAATTAAGCCGTACAGTGTTTAGCAGCACCCTACTATAACACGGCGTTGGCTAACAGCTGCTTCTCACAACCTATCACTTACTCTCCCACTAGCAACAACACCATTAGGAAAAGTAAGTGCAACAATAGATAAACTATATGGTTCTCTCCTCCCTTCTCACTCAACGTTAAAACCAATGTAGGAACAACATTTCTAGCCCTCTTAGGTAGACACTTTCCCATAGGTCATAAATACCGCTCCATCTTTAACCGACACAAAGTCAAACTAGGATACTCCTACGCTAAGAACATGAAGGCCCACATCACCAGCAGCCCTAGGAGCAACACCCCACCAGGGTGCTCTTGCCGTAAGCCTGAAGCTTGCCCCCTTCAAAAGCAATGCAACATACCAGCTGTAATTTACGAAGCTGTAGTCACTTCCAACCGACCAAACGAACCACAGGAGGTCAAATCCTATGTGGGCCGATTTAAGGAACGTTTCCTGAACCACCAGTCTACCTTCAGATACCCGGACAGACGTTCATCCACGAAACTCGCGAGCCACGTATGGTCCCTCAAGGACTTAAGTATAGACTACTCCATTCAATGGAAAGCCATTACTAAGTCCAAGCCATACGCAAGGGGAAATCCGACGTGTGGCTTATGTATTGACGAACGTATAACTATTCTAAAGAGATTACGCAATAGTGATTGCCTAAACACGAGGATTGAATTTTTCACACGTTGTCCACACGTCGCCAAACACCTATTGCATAACAACAAGGCTCCTGACTGATTCTTTGTAATTTTATTTTTCAACTAAATACTTTTCGGACTTTTGCTGTTATCTCCCTTACACCTCTCGCACGCATTCTAGTATTGCCTGTGAGAAGTGACCGGGTTTCTGCGCATGCGCGTTCGTACGGTTGTCCTTCCTGTTCCTATAACCATGCCCATTCCGAGCTGAGGATCCGCTAAGGTGAAACAATTGTTCTCGGTATGGTGAACTAACTGTTGTGTAACCACTTCTATATATATATATATATATATATATATATATATATATATATATATATATATATATATATATATATATATATATATATATATGTATGTATGTATGTATATATGTATATACATCTGTATGTCTATATGATGTTATGCTTCATGCCAGACTAAAATATATTAATCTTCCCTCCGTCCGTGCAATTTATTCTGGTAAGGTGCCATTTCTCTACTTGAATACAGACAATGATTTTCAATGTCTGCAAAGACGCTGTTGTTTATCGGGGTGGTCATATGGTATACTTGTTAGTCAAATACAAGTACTCTTCATGGAGCTACTAAATGAAAGACCGCTGTTTTATACTAGCCAAAGTTTCTAGTGGTTTTCAGGTTTTTGTACTGATGCTTTTTTTTTTTTTCCTATGAATAAATTAACATGTTTGTGTATGCACGCCGCTTGCTGCATGTGTGTATCTGTATATGTGTGTGAGTGTTTGAGATAGATTGAATGTGTGAGTGAGAGAGGAAGTGTGTGTGTGTGTGTGTGTGTGTGTGTGTGTGTGTGTGTGTGTGTGTGTGTGTGTGTGTGTGTGTGTGTGTGTGTGCTTGTGCGTATTTGTGTGTATATGTATGGGTGTGTGTACGCACAGGGAGATATTTATGTATGTGTAGGATAAAAAATATCTCGACGCGATATTGGTTAATGGACTTTCCAGTCATGCATTTAACGTAGACATGCATTAACAAACAAATTTGAAAGAAAAAAAATCTATTCCCCGTGTGAGTATCCTACTTAATATGTTTTGTTATTACACATATTCACACACGGACGTACATCAGATACACACACACACACTCTATCTCTCTATCCCCCTCTCTCTCTCTCTCTCTCTCTCTCTCTCTCTCTCTCTCTCTCTCTCTCTCTCTCTCTCTCTCTCTCTCTCTCTCTTTCTCTCTCTCTCTCTCTCTCTCTCTCTCTCGTGTGTGTGAGTGTGTGTACATATACATATGTATTCAAATTCATGTACATATGCGCAAAAATACATGGATCTTTAACTATATATATATATATTTATATAGTTATATATTTATATATATGTGTGTGTGTGTGTGTGTTTGTGTTTGTGTGGATATATATATATGTGTGTGTGTGTTTGTGTTTGTGTGGATATATATATATGTGTGTGTGTGTGTGCGTTTGTGTGGATATATATATGTGTGTGTGTGTGCGCGCGCGCACGTGTGTATATTCATATATATGTATATATATATCTACATGTGTCTGTATGTTTATGAAGTGGGGGATGAATAAGGCAGCATTTTATACTATACTGTAATTAAATACTTGGCCGACTTATGAAACAGTGTGTCACACCTTAAAATGATATTCGGCTCGTATAACCTCCCCTTACTTTAAACATGCGCTCGACGACAGAAGGTCGCTTAGGTCTATTGAAATCTGATTTCGGTTGCTCGTTCTGTGTTAGGTTCATATAAATCTGTATGTATTCATATGTGTGTGTGTATAGTAATACACAAACACACACACACACTCATACATACACAACACATAAACACGTGCGTACATAACATACACATATACATGCCTATTGCTGTAACACCGTCAATTCCGACGACAGGTTGCTATTTCGAACCTGGTATAGGCCTACTCATATACTTACTGTTCAAGTGGATGAGTATTCCATAGCGAAATACCACGTAAACACTGTATCACAAAGTTGTCTCTTTGAATTACAGGCACATCTCATTTTTGACAGCTTAGTGGACTAGGGCAATATGAAATAAAGTGTCAAGCTCAAGGACACAATGCACTGTCATATATATATACATACATATATATATATATATATATATATATATATATATATATATATATATATATATATATATATATATATATATATATATATATATATATATATAAACATATTTGTGCGTGTAAGTATATGTATATACTTACACGCACACATTAGGTACACATCTTTATAATAGTTCAGATATTTCCATAGTCGGCAAAGTAATGTATCCGTCTTGTATTAGAATCAATTCGGTTTATTGCAAAACCGCCATTAAGGATTTTCGTATTTTGCTGAAATCATGAATGATTATTATATTCAATGGAAGATCTAGACCTTTGTAGGTCCTTATAGACAAATAAGTCGATATAGTTTATGTTTTAGCTTTGATCTTGTGAAAATAAACGCGTGTAGAAGAAATCATCAATAGATAGTGATTTTCAGAGATTTGAATTTCTGGAAAGTTTAACAGGAATCCAAAAATTGTTTTAGAAAGGATTAGAAGAATTAGAAATATATCCTTCTAGTGCGGGTTTCTGGAGAACTACTCATTAAAAATGAGGAGGTGAAAATTTGTTTTCGTCGCTGTTGGTGGTTGTTGCTGAGCCTGGTCGAGCAGACCTATGATCAAAACCATAAGCGATTATCCCAACTTAAGTTCATGAATTATGTACTCAACGGTATATCATATAATGTCCTTTGGTAAACCAACAAGGTGTGCTTTGAGGGAGATTGGGTTAACATTAGAAAAATTATGTACAAGTGTTTATGGCTAGCCGGTCACTGCCTTGTGTTTATATATACTAAAGCACAGTATCGGTAGAAGGTCGGACGCCATGCTTAGCAGCATACAGTTACAGCCCTTTACAGTCTGAGTTCAATTCCTGTCAAGGTTAACTTTGCCTTACATCATTTCGGGGTCGATAAAATAAAGTACCAGTAATGCACTGGAATAATTGCTGGCCTTGTGCCAAAAGTAGAAACATTATTACGAGCGCTTATAAAATAAATGTTACTATTAGAGCCTTAAGGCAACAAATGTTGCTATGATGATCTTATCTTAGAAAGTGTTCAAAAGTGTTATTAGTCAGATGCAACTTCCAGGAGTCGGGGATTAACTATGAGCAATAAAACATTAAGTTAAAAAGTAGGGCCCAAGAAGATCTATTTCTACGAAAGCCATTACAATGTATGTACTCGAAGTGTTAGAAGAGTTGGTCGATTACGGCTTTTATTTTGGAGGTGGAAGAAGTGAAACAAAATAGGCTATTAGTTAAAATGAGGCTCTGAGAGATTGTTCTTCGTGGGGGTGAAATACGCTATCGCATTTTCTCCTGCCCATAACTCAAGAAGAGTGCAATAGTTTGGTGAGAAGAATTCAGCACGGAAAAATAGTGGTTAAGATCTATAATTAGAACAAGGTCAGGTTTGGCCGTACTTGATAGCAGTACACGTAGTGGAAAACGGATTTAAATTGGTTGAATGTGTCAGGTGTTGTTATTGTTGTTTGTTGTGTAGTCTATGATCATCCCTGATCAAGTAGACACGTGATCACAGGCATTCTAGCCATGACCATCTCATATTTCACACCGTGCAAAATCACTAGGACCACAATCTCAAGTGTGTAATTTTTTACTATAGTGACGTGACACAAAGAGATGTCGCCAGAAGGGAGCAGGGCGGAAAAGATGAATCGTGCGCTCTAATTCTCAATGTCTCATGTGTGTTGAAAATTTGTCTTTAGGCAAAAATAAATTTATACTTCTTAAAACTCGTAGATAACTTTAATGGAATCAAATTTTCAACGTTGAGAAATACTAATGATGGCGAAGAGGAGTTATTGAAGAAAGATTTGACTGATTTATCAAGCAGCTTGAGCGATAATGTACTGAGTGGAAGTAAATATGAGTGTGTATGTGTGTTTGTATGTGTTTGTGTGTGTGTGTGTGTGTGTGTGTGTGTGTGTGTGTGTGTGTGTGTGCGCGCGTGCGTGTGTGCGCGTGCGTGTGTGCGCGTGTGTGTATGTGTGTGTGCAGATGGACTTTTTTAAGAGAATGCGGGTAGCAGTTACTTTAAGTTCAAGAATAAGTCTTTTGATAGAGACGTTAATAGTCCCAACTCACTATGGTATACGACTATATCCAAAATGATCCCATTAAAGAGCTTCTACATGGTCGTCTTTTGACCTCCTTAGCGCAGCATAGAGTTTAATGCAATTGCTGAAATTTTGGTAACGGAATCACTAGATAGATATATAATAACTTACACAAGTACGCTTTACAAATTAGTATATTTTAAATTTCTAGACTTAAATTCAGACAATATTGAAGAAATATAAATATGAGAAAAAAGCAAATATAAAATATACATAGAGATAAGTGTAGGTTTTAGTAATAATAATGATATAAAAAATAATTGTTTCTACTTTAGGCACAAGGCCAGCAATAACCCAGTGCATTACTGGTACTTTTATTTTATCGACCCCGTAAGGATGAAAGGCAAAGTCAACCTCGGCGGGATTTGAACTCAGATCGTAAAGGGACGTAACTATGCTGGAAAGCATGGCGTCCAACCCTCTACCGATACTGCCAAACCACCGCCCTTTGATATAAAAAATAATAAATGTTGATAATCGGTAATATTACTAATAATTGTTTATACTATTGACACAAGGCCAGCAATTATCCCAGTGCATTACTGGTACTTTATTTTATTGACCCCGTAAGAATAAAAGGCAAAGTTAACTTCGGCGGAATTTGAACTCAGAACGTAAAGGGCCATAACGCTATGCTTCAAAGCATGGTGTCTGACGCTCTACCGATACGGCCATACTAATACGGCCATACTAATAATGAGGTGTTCTAATGCTGAATATTAACTAAAATGTTGGATAATAAAAGTAAATGATAATTATCAGTGAAACAGGGACATCGCTCGCCACACTTCGCCATTTTGGTTATTGTTGTACAGATACAAGGTGTGAGGTGAGTGATTGATCTTGTTTAGCCTCAAATGAGACCGTTTCTGGTGGAGGAGACATCAAAAGCATTCCAGTTGTTACCAGCCCATGTTTTCAGACATTGTACCTCTAAAACTATATCGTCAAATGTGTTTTTTTTTTATGCCACAGTA
>OZ024743.1:147218973-147221473 GCA_964016885.1 Eledone cirrhosa | reverse complement strand
CTGACACACACACACACATATATATATATATATTTATGTTTACGTGTTTATGCTTGCATGTTTATGTGTGTGCAAGTCCCGGGTTCAATTGGGGGTAACCACAGTAAGTGAAGTACCCCATACTTAAGTAGAATATATACAAAATTTTATATAGAAAAAGGCTTCTACAAGACTAGAACTGTTTCATTCGATGATTTCTTTCGAATGAAACAGTTCTAGTCCTGTAGAAGCCTTTTCTATATTGAATATTATATATATATATATATATATATATATATATGTGTTTGTGTGTGTGTGTTTGTGTGTGTATGTGTGTGTGTGTACGTGCGTCTACGTGTGTGTGCGTGTGTGTGTGCGTAGGTGCGTGTACGTGTGTGTGTGCGTACGTGCGTGTACGTGTGTGTGTGTGTGTGTGTATGTGTGTGTGTACGTGTGTGTGTGTGTGTGTGTGTGTGTATGTGTGTGTGTGCGTACGTGCGTGTACGTGTGTGTGTATAAATATATACGTTTAATATAGAAATGGCTTATACATGACTTGCACTGTTTCATTCGAAGGAAATCATGAAAGTTTATATTCTGCTATGTACCTTACTTACTGTGGTTACCCTGAATGAACTCAGGATCCACACACACACACACACATACACACACACACACACTCACACAGAGGACAAGAAAACTTACGGAAACAAAACAAAACGAAAAACAATTTTTTAAGGGAAAACCGCAAAATAATTTTTTTTTTTTAAATAAATATTCAGACGAAGACGAAATTCCATGGTCATCAGCCGTTGTGGTGGACTCGGGCAGTTTCGACCCCTTGGTACTGCTGGTCTTGAAAGTCACTCGTTGCCGTGTAGCTGGAGGAACCAAATGACCAGATATATTTGTATACATTTATATACATGCATACGTTATCTAACTTAGCTATTCAGTGAAATCGATTAAATAATCACGAGATTTCACAAAAAAAAAAAAAGAATTATTGTCGTTGGTACCATTATCTAATTAATAGAGGCTGTGATCCAGCATGGGCATAGTCTAATGAGTCAGCTCACCATATTTACAATGAATTTTTTGAAATTTATTTTGAAACTTTTTCTTATTTGCTAAACCTTGATTATATATGTTCTGGCTCGTTAATTTATTAACCTGCCATTGAACCACATTGGCATATGGTTGGACAATACATGTGGTCCTGGACGCTTTTTGCGTGTAGGGATATATACTTTATTATTATTCTCTCCTCTTGGTCGAGATAAAATTTGGGCGTTTTGACTGCTGCTATTTATAGTGGTAGTAGACTGACCTCCCTTCTATCTTTACACACGGCACTGGACAGAATTGCTTCCACATCATTCATTCTCATCTCGGGAACAATTTTGAATAGCGCCAGTTCGTAATTTGAACTCGGGAATTTTATATTCCCCGTGTGAAAAGAACCTTCTGACGAGAGTTTATCTTTTCAATGGAAGGCCGCAAGGACTGTCCATTTATTTTTGAGACTAGAAACCGATTCGGTAAAGGTAACCATAGTGAGTACAGTGAATTTTTTGAAATTTATTTTGAAACTTTTTCTTATTTGCTAAACCTTGATTATATATATATATATATATATATATATATATATATATATATATATATATATATATATATATATATATATATGTATATATATGTAGAAGTTATATTTAATTTGTTGGGATACAACAAGCAAATAATTTTATAACTGATATAAAGCATTCAACAATAATGTTTGGAGTAAAACAGACATGGTCGCATTCTTTTAAGGGTATGTCATTAAGGGTATGTTTATAAAACTGATCTATAATATATTTTATCTGATGAAAGCGCACCATAATTTGCTTTGGTGTCCTTGAAATATGTATAATGAAATAAATATGGTTTTATAAATATAGTTTCCATTTGTTAATATATTGTATATATATATATATATAAGTATGTATACGTACATACATATATGTATACAGACGTACAGTAGTATGTATATATATAGACATACATGCACACATATATATATGTACGTATGGATTTACGGAACTTTTATTATAATGCTCGGTTTATTTGTAAACAAATATCCCGAATTAAGCTGTACAGTGTTTAGCAACCATCGTTGCCCTTTTGTTCAACACTGACAAAGGAACTATGTACTAGTTTCAAGCTTATTAGCTATCGTCAGCACCGTATACCTTCCTATATATATATATATATATATATATATAATGAAAAATTGAACAGGGACAGAACAGAGAGGCAGTACAATAAATGTTTATTAAATTCACGCTCAGGAGAGTGGGGGGTAGGTGGGGGACGACGTTTCGGGCATAAGCCCTTCTTCGGGTGAGAAGTGTGTGGGAACAGAGTTCAAAAGGTGTGTAGGGGAGTGGTGGAGAGACATATAGCGAAAGGAAACGGTGCGAATGAAAAATTAACAAATAAAGACAAAATATATATATATATATACATATATATTATAATT
>OZ024743.1:147206473-147211473 GCA_964016885.1 Eledone cirrhosa | reverse complement strand
AATACCCTAGAAATGTCGTATGTCAATATGGCGCCCCTACGACACCCTCAGAATTTAAGGAGACAAAAAGAGAAAGATATATATATATATATATATATATATATATATATATATATATATATATATATACTTAGATCTCGAGTTAACTCGGGGTTAATCAGTCAAAAAGGTACTCAATACATTATTAGAGTAAAAACATCAATATTTAATATATAAATGGCTTCTACGAATTAGAACCGTTTCATTCGTAAGAACGTGAAAGGGGTGTTTGAGGACTCTGCCCTCATGATCCTCTCAAGAATAAGTGGGCGAAAGAGAAGAAAGCTTCCATTCACGTGATGTTTATATATATATATATACAGAGAAAGAGAGAGAGATGTAAGTAGTGAGGCTGATTAGGAATATCAACAATAGCGTTGACATGTGTTTCACCAACTCCAGCCAAGACCTCCACCGCACCGAGAAGCAGCTCGACCTGTGTGGACAATTTTTTTTTTTTTTTTTGCAAAAGTCGGCCTTATCAACCACCAGAAGTCCTGTCATAGATGTGATGATTGAAAAGAAGAAAAAATATATTCGGAAACGAGGAAGAGCCGACGACGAATTTTTCAACCTGAACTTAGTTTCTTACCTCGTTATGGTTAATATAAGCAGGCTTGATCAGAGATTTATAAGCAATTGAAATTGCTTGCTCTGAGCACTTTGTTCTACTAAATATGGTAACATAATACATATGTAATGTGAAGTTTAAGAATTGGGTGTGATTACAAATGTAGCTATGCGTTTAGTGATGAGATGTGTGTAGTGAGAAGTGAAATTATCAGTGTGGTCATGAGTGTTAGTCCTTATTTAGTCATAAGTGTAGTTATGGGTTTGATTAAACACTTAGTCGTGAGTAGTCATGAGTGTGTCCATGACTGTAGCCATATGTATGGTTATAAGTGTACCCCAAAAAGTGGGTATGTATATGGTCATATGTTTGGTTATGAGTCTAATGGTGTATGTAATGAATAATCTATTCATCTGTGTAGTTATAAGTGTGGTTAAGCGTGTGAATATGGTGTGTTTTCCATGTATGTTTATTTGTGTGACTGAGTGTTTTCATGAATTTCGTTGTATATGCGGTCATGAGTACGATCACAAGTAGGATCATGACTGTGCTTACGTGGGTACTGATGAGTGTGGTCATTAGTGAAAATATCAGTGTAGAATCGTGAAGCAAATCAGTGGGCAAGTCAGTTGGTCATTAAAAGGTATCAGCGTATAGTTTTGTTGTTTACCTCAACGGCAACCCTCATAGAAAAGAACTATAGTCAAAGGTATGCCTGTACTGACCATCTTATCAGTTTAGTGGTTTATATAACAGCATCTAATGTTTACCTGCCATTTATAAAGATACTAGAGTATGTTGTGTAGGATAATAGCCAGCAAATTTTAGCAGGTTGAGTAATAGTGTAACGGTTCCCGCATTTGCCCATATCGGAATGGTCATGTCAATATTTATCGTTACAAGTGAGAAGAATGTCTTTAGCAATGGTTTATTTTCTATTCAAATCTATAGACACTTTTACTACTGTCCTGGCCACCACTAGCCGATTAGATCCCTAAGCAAAGGCATAGCAGATCTAGAACTGTTTCATTCGTAAGAAATCATCAGAAATGTATATATATCGAGTGTACTCCCGGCCTTCGCGGTCGCGGTTATTCGCGGAATTTTCCTTAGAACCTAACTAATAATTGCCCGTGGAAACCACGGCATATTCGCGGAATGCTAAATATCATCCGCGATTTTTTATAACTTTTTTCGTGGCAATATATAGGTTTTTAACGCTAAATTATTAATAACAATATGCAGTATGTGTCGGTCTATTGGACGCTCCTTCACATAAGACGCTCCCTCTTTTTTAAAATAAAAAATGTTAACGTTTATAGGCATTTTTGTAGACCACGTCCGATATTCACGGTTTTTCGCTCTTTGCTGGTGATCTAGGTACCTAATCACCGCGAATACCAGGGGAAACTGTATATATAAAATACTAAAATATTTATTTTCCCACTGGCTTATGCTCCCATAAATAGGGTTTTTCTCGCTTAAATTTAATATGTAATATTGCTTCTCGGAGTGATATCTTATCTATATATTTTATCCACTCAGTGAGATGTTTAAGTATTAGAGACTAATTAACCTTTAATTAATATTTAAATATATATATATTCCTGATAATTTCTTACGAATGAAACATTTCTCTCTCTCTCTCTCTCTCTCTCTCTCTCTCTATATATATATATATATATATATATATATATATATATATATATATATATATATATATATGTGCGTGTGTGTGCTTGTGTATGCGCAACTGTATGTGTGTTTGCGTGTGTGCTTATGTATGCACATGTGTGTGTGTGTTTGCGTATGTGCATGTGTGTGTATATATATATATATATATATATATATATATATATATACACACACACACATGCACATATATATATATATATATATATATATATATATATATATATATATATATACAAACATATACTCACATTCATAACCCCGCTCGGACACACGCAGTAACATACGGACAAATGCTAATAAATAACACATGTATATATACGCCAAAATATATGCAAACAGATAAAGATTCTCACATGCACACACAAAATACAGTCACACACACACACAACACACACCCGATACACACACACTAACATACACACAATCTAAACATAAACATGCACACTAACATGAAGGCCCATACATACACATAAATATGTAAATTGGAATTGTGATTTAATATAGTCGTTTGTTTTTTCCATTTTAAATTTTCAATTGGATAAACTCCGGATATTTTAATAAACTAAAGCCAGGGAGGATAAGGAAGAGGAGTCAGGCTGCTGGGGTGGCGTTAAAATGAATATGTAAACTGAAATCAAAGTTCAAGAGAAACATAAATTTTTTTTTTCATTGATTCAATTACATATTTCAATGTTTTTTTTTTTTTGTTTTTTTTTTGTCTTTCTTGTTATTTTGTTGTTGTTCTTCAGGTTTCGTTTGAGTTCAAGTCACAAATTTCAATTTTGAAATATATATTTTTTTTTATTCAATATTATTTCACGCCAACTTTTATTTATAAAAAAAATACACTTCATTTATTTTAACTTCAAATTTAATATTTTAAAAAAAATATATATATATATATATAAAGAAATAAATAGATAAATAGATAAAAAAAAAAAAAAAAGGATATAGGAAACGAGGTTTTTAAACAATTGAAGTCAAATTTCTATCCCTATATACAGTTGTCTGTGTGTATCTATCTATCTATTTATATATATTAATGTGTATGTGTGTGTGTGTGTGTCTCTGTGTGTGTGTGTAGATACATATACTACTTTGTGTTTGTGACTATGTTCAGACATAAGGGAAAACTACTAAATGCATAATAGTATTAATAGAAATAACCGCAAATGAAACTGAGAATTTTCATCGTGGTTGTACGAATTTTATATGAATACATAGACACATTCTTACGCACATATATATACGAACACATGACGCACGCCTACATATTAAAACATATCTGAGGAGCTTCCGATCATTAATAGATCGTTCCTCGAGCTGATCGGCAGTGAAACATATGTAATATGTAATTAAATATGTATATGATGCAACACTGATTCTTTGTTCCCTTATATATTAATACTATATATATATATATGTCGTATGGTTGCTAGGATGCGTCCATAGGCGGTATGCCGGTTGAGCACTCTATGCTCCTACGGAGCAGAGTATGATAAAATTGTAATACATAATAAATTGAGTTCCGATGCATCACTGATTCTTCGTTTTCCATTTTATGTATATATATATATATATATATATATATATATATGTGTGTGTGTGTGTGTGTGTGTGTGTGTGTGTGTGTGTGTGTGTGTGTGTGTGTGTGTGTGTGTGTGTGTGTGTGTGTGTGTGTGTATGTGTATGTGTGTGTGTGTGTACATAAATATGCAGTATATATTACTCTTTTACTCGTTCCTGCCCGTGAGCTACGGCTGTACAGGGACACGTACAGCAATTAGTCGATCATATCTACCACAATACTTTGTCTGGTACTTATTTTATCGATATTTTTTGTCGAATCACTAGGTTACCAGATTTAATCTTAAACACACAGAGAAGCTAACGTAAAATTCGACACAGACCACACACATACACGAATATACATTTGTATATACATACATTCATTTGTATATACATACATCTATATATATTATATACATGTCTATTATGTATAGTATGTAAAGTTAGTAACTATGGAATGAAATTGAAGACATAATCAATTATAAACACAAGATATGTATACTTATAGTCGCGTGTATTTTACCATGGAGGCGCGTGGCCGAGTGGTAAGAGTATTGGGCTTACGATCATAATATCATGGGTTTGGTTTCTGGGCTGGGTTGCGTGTTGTTCTTGAGCAAAGCACTTCATTTCACGTTCTCCAGTATCCTCAGGTGACAATGAGTACCAACAATAGCTGGGGGTTTAACACTGCGATGTCTTGTACTCCCAGTAACGCTATGAATTCGGGATAAGCACCACCCTAATGAGCCTTAAATGGCGTAAGACAAATTTTACTTTATGTATCTTACTGATATATTTTTTAGAACTCATTTTGTACATCCTACACTGAGATTATGGGTCCAAGTTCAGCTTTATGCACTATTATTTGATCGGAAAAGTTGGATGTAAACAAGCTGTAAGGTTTTGTTAAGGTTTACCAAAGTAGTCGTACCACAGCAAAATAATTATACAAATACCATTTATATCTTCGATTTCGCTCACGGTTTCAATAAATTTTATAATTTAATCATAATGAAAAACCGAACAGAAGTGAACTAGCATTTTTCTTGTAAACAAGTATATGTAACTCTTTCTGGAATACGTTCAGTTCTTAACATAGCGATAAAATAATATATTAAGAATT
>OZ024743.1:147153973-147196473 GCA_964016885.1 Eledone cirrhosa | reverse complement strand
AATCTCTACAGTAAGGCTGTAAGGACGCATAATTTATACACTTTCGTGCACACACTGACATTTGAATGTGACGACAGGCACGTCTCCAGCTTACTACATCCATCGGAAGTTTTAGACAGCCGGTAGCTTTCTTCATCATCAATAGTGCTCCTTCTGAGGAATGTAATACCCACGTTGACAACTTTGAATATAAGGCTTCCTGTGTGCATGCGGGTACATTACCACTGTTTATTGCAGACTGATTGTCAGCCCAACCTCAGCACACACTGTCTTGCATCAATCCATTAGAAGTTGAAGGTCTTCTTCCACGTGGCAAACAAATCGCAGTGGTCTCTATAAAGAAAATCCTGTATCAATATATGTTTTTGATACAGCAAGGAGTCGTCAGATTATAAAGAGCCTTCCTTTTGTTCGACAATGTATATATACATATATGCCAACATCGATGATTGCTTTTAACAAAACAGCTGCAGAGAAGATGACAAAAACAGTCGGAGCGAGCTGATCACACTTCTTCACACTTGTCTCAACTGAGAAAGGTTTTAGGAGCTCACCATTGAAGAAATCTCACGCTCTCCTGTCATCATGTACCGAAAGTATACGTCCCGTAAACTTTTCAGGGCAACCCAGTTTCACGAGTATACTCCAAAGGTCTTATCTATTGACTATGTCAAAGGCTTTGCTGAGATCATTACAGCAATTGGACTGATCAAGCTCTTTTCTCTTTACACCTCTGCATCTGTTGCGCAGTGAAGAACATATCTGCAGTGCCTTCATATGGACGGAAGACACACTCAGATTCTGGCAGAAGGTTAGGTGGAAGGTACATCTGCATACGATTAAGAAATTCTTGACAAAGAGATCCCACAGTGATTGACACAAACATTTCTGTGTTCCTTGTTGAAGAGGGAAACGAAAATGGCATCCTTACACTCTTGAGGGATTGCAGCCTGTAACCACACATGGCAGTATATGCTATGATAATAATCAAACTTGTTAATGACGGGAACCTGCACCATTGTATCAATCCCGTTAATTAGGAGGTCATTAAGTTGATTGTGCCATCTTTCCTTGATATCATCAAGTCAACGCACCACTTCGTTTCCATTATTTGACCGCACCGGAGCAGACTGCAGTGCGTGGGCAATATACTTTGCGCAGTTCAAGATATACTGATTTAACATCTCGACTTTCTGCCAAGGCCTCACATACATAAATGTATACATGATGGCTGCCCACTCGTTATTGAGTACAGCCATTGCACGAAAAGAAATCCCATATATATTAAAAATTAACGGAGCTGTGATCGAATGTGGTCTTTTAGCCCAGGCAGTGATCTAAAATGTCTCGCAAGCGTTGGCAACCAAAACATTCATTGGCATACATACATACATACATGTATACATACATACCAACACAAATACATACATACGAACAAACATGCATGCATACATACATACATACATACATACATACATACATACATACATACATACATACATACATACATACATACATACATACATGGTGGCAGCCAACACGTTTTCGAGTACGGCCACTACTTTATATCCATGTAGGAGAACCCCTACCGATGCGCTGAACGAGTGTGACTTTTTAGTCCAGCCAGCGAAAACTCTGGTACAAACACTACACCTGTGACAATTATTGACACATAGTGCTGGGCCCATGGTACCATGTGACGACAAGTGCAGAGAGATCTCCAGATATAAAGCAATGCCTGTGCCGTGAAGCTTTTATAGTGAGCAAAGGCACTGCACAAAGCCAGTCCCACTTTCTTAACCAAGATGATATTTACCAAAAAGAAGAACAAGCCAACATCATTGGATACCATCAGGGTTGCAGGTGTTATATCAGAGTTTTCCTTCTCCTAGAATTCTGCCTTGACAAAGGCTAAGGGTCATCTCTCCCTGTGATTTTGGATGGCCATTGACTCTTAAGAGCTCCTTTGCCCTTTGACAGGTTTTGTTTTTAGTCCTGCAGCATGTCCAAAGTCACCCTCCTCACCAAGAAACCTTGGTGGGGTTGCCAGTTTAGTCGCCAACGACCCGACCATGAGACAGGTTGTACTGGGATACATGTTACCAGTAGCACCAACTGGTGACCTGACATAACATATACATACATGCATACATACATACATACATACATACATACATACATACATACATACATACATACATACATACATACATACATACATACATACTACATACATGTGTGTGAGGAGGTGATGACGTGTACTTACATATATATAATTAGGGGTGGATTCTCGATGGGTATCGGGAGGTGAAACCAGGAACGAGGGGGTACTCAATACGTTAATAGGGTATAGCCATCTTTATTTTATATAGAAATGACTTCTACAGGACTAGAACTTACTTTCGTATGAAATCATCGGGAAAAGTCTAATCTTGTAAGACAAACAGACAATTATATATATATTTATTTATTTATTCATGAAACATGGAAAGCGTTATACGATAGATAATGCAGAAACTATTTAAATTTCATTTAATAATTTGAATGCAGGATATTTATAGACAGCAGAATAGATGTGCCTGTTCGAGGCATAACTGCCACCAATTCGTCTGCAAATCGAATGCTCGAGTATTTATGTTCGGATTACTGGTGCTAAGACGAAACCATTCAATTTGGTAGTCGGACTCCACCATGGGTGTGTACTGTCACCTCTTCTGTTCATTATTTTCATGAACAGGATTCACATGCGCAGCCGGTTTGGAAGTGGTATCACGACTGGCAGATGTAAAATATGAATTAATAAAAATTAAAAGAATGTATGAACAAAAGTCTAAATTTATAGTTAATGACATTTGTATGAAGTGCGCAAAGAAAATAACTGATAATTTTAAAGAAAAATATCTAGTGAAAAATGACGAGATCCAACAATATCTAGATGTTTATGATAGCTGTCTGGGAGCTTATAACTGCATCATAGCCATTTGGGGTGTGTTTACAGGTTAACGGTACGTCGATCCTTTACAATCAGCCTGTTCGAATTCCGAAACAAATCAGTTGAATACAATCGGCATATAAAAAGCTATCCATGTTAGTACGCATATTGTCAGAAAATTTGAACTTAAAATAGATTGGCCTATATTTTAAACACAATCTATCAGAGTTATATTCTGCAAAAAATCACACACACACACACACACACACACACACACACAGACACACACACACACACACGTACACGCACGTACGCACACACACACACACACGTACACGCACGTACGCACGCACTCACGCACACACACGTAGACGCACGCGCACCACCACCACCCCTACACACACACGAACATATTTATCGATAAATGAAGAAACGGCTTATAAATGTCGATATTCAAATATTGAATTGCTCAGACAATAATTAAAACATAGATAACCGTATGGGAATTGATAAAAATTAAAGACTAGTGAAGAATTATAAGTAAATGTTCAACATAACTAATAAATAGTAAACAGTAATTATAAACTGTTAGACCCGAGCATACAAACACGACCTAGCACACGCTCATGTCAACACAGCACACATTCATGTAAATTCATATAATTATTGAGTCTACATATAATTGTTTCTACTTTTGGCACAAGGCCAGAAATTACCCAAAGCATTACTGGTACTTTATTTTATCGACCACGTAAGGATGAAAGGCAAAGTTAACCTCGGCGGGATTTGAACTCAGAATGGCAAGGGCCGTAACTCTATACGTCAAAGCATAGCGTCCGACCCTCTACCGATACTGCCAATCCACTCTACATATAATACAAGTGCATTTCCACTATATATATACACATATATATAGTACAATTATATATAAATAGTAGAAATGCATATATATATATATATATACATTATCATATATTTTAATGTATTTAACTGCTCGGAAAAGCCCCTTTTCTTGGAGCTTAATTATTGTAAACGACTGAGAGTTTATTCTCAAAATATAATATAGTATATATATATATATATATATATATATATATATATATATATATATATATATATATATATATATATATTACAATAATTGTTTCTACGTTAGGCACAAGGCCAGCAATGACCCAGTGTATTACTGGTACTTTATTTTATCGACTCTGACTATATATATTACAATAATGATTTCTACTATAGACACAATGTCAGTAATTTGGGGAGAAAAGAAAATCGATTGAGTAGACCCCAGTGCATTACTGGTGCTTTATTGTATCGACCCAGTAAAGATGAAAGGCAAAGCTAATAATAAGTATAAATCTAAGTTGTAGCCGCAGTATAGTAGACATCAATCGAATTGTTTGAGGCAGTCAAGATATATATATATTATTTTACTGGTTTCAGTACTTACTAGTATAGGAAACATAGTGCTGTATCAAAATAGATCTGCTTTGTCACGACTGGAGGACATGAAGAGCACAAATGTCCTAGATTTGACGGGCGCTATTGCATAGAGCTCTAGTTAGTGACTACCTGTAGTTTTCTTTACTTGTACCTGTTGCTTTAACTTTCTTGACAGTTGACATGTTTGCTTTTGGTGAAATAGTAAATAACTGTTTCTACTTTAGGCAGAAGGCCAGCAATTACCCAGTGCATTACTGGTACTTTATTTTATCGACCCCGTAAGGATGAAAGGCAAAGTCAACCTCGGCGGGATTTGAACTCAGATCGTAAAGGGACGTAACTATGCTGGAAAGCATGGCGTCCGACCCTCTACCGATACTGCCATAGTAAATAACAATGGAATTGCAGGGCTGGTATTATATCTGTTAGACTATACTCCTGATGGGTTATTTTCAATGATGATAGGCTTGTGTAGAACCAGCCACACATTTTAGAAATGAGGATAGCAGACGATTGGTGAAAATGTTTGCCAGAAACTTAACAACAAAAGTCAGGCTTTTTCTAGGTTATTTACCTTCATCGCGTGTTCGAGTACAACCCAAAATAGTAGGCTAGATGCGTGCTTGAGCACCAGACTAAAGAATTCTGAATTCATCTATCTTTTGACTGACTCTGTTTCGTTTCACATCCAAAATTCCCCTTTCACACAAAGCAGGTTACGACGCGCACTCAGGAATAACCTGATATGTACGCGCGCGCACACACACACACACGCGCGCGCGCACGCACACACAAATACACACATCTTGTTTTTTTTGTTTTTTTTTGTTCACCTTTATTTATCTGACTCTGTAGTTTGTGAAGAAACTGTATATATATATATATATATATATATATATATACAGAGAGGGAGGGAGTAAGTAATTTTAAAATCCCAACAAAGTGTTCTTTGTTTTGGGATTTTACTAATATACCAACCCTAAACCTAATCATACATCGAGTACTACTCTCTATATATCGTCTATACGCGTGTACACGTTGTATCGATGTATAAGTTGCTCTTCTGTTTAACGCAGAGAAAACGTGGCTAAAAAAAATAAAAATCAGAAATTATTATTTGATTCCCTTGTAATGTCCACACTGTGTTTATACCTCCTTGGATAAACTTTCCATCATAATACTTGTTTCTACTTTAGGCACAAGGCCAGCAATTACTCAGTACATTACTGGTACTTTATTTTATCGACCCCGTAAGGATGAAAGGCAAAGTTAACCTCGGCGGGATTTGAACTCAGACTGTAAAGGGACGTAACTATGCTAGAAAGCATGGCGTCCAACCCTCTACCGATACTGCCAATTCACCGCCCCATCATAATACTAAAAACTAAACATAAAATTTTCCCCATATAATATCTACTAAAATTCCATGTAAAGAAATCCTTTGGTAGCTCTTAAAACATCAGACTTGTAAACTCTCCGCGTCCGGCGGGGAGATCTCCAACCCACTTTGGGGTGGGTGAGAGATGTCTTCTCTTGTGAAAATGGGTATAGCTTTCATTATGTAAAATCTCACTATTTTGCCTCATTTCTCCCCGTTTGGGGTATAGCTTTCATTATGTAAAATCTCACTATTTTGCCTCATTTCTCCCCGTTTGGGGACATTATGGTTTTTTTTTAGAGGCTGGAAAGTCCGATATATTAAACCCATGTTAATGACTTCTTAATTTTCTATATTGAACAGACACCGATTTTATTAATTAAATCCCTACCACACCTTTTATTTATCTTATCACATGCAGCAACAGTAACGCATTCTAACTACCTTCTGAAATGCACATCATCCCATCTATATTTTAATCATATCAAATATTTAAAACACTTATTTGGAATCTTAGCAAGCGGGCAATAAACAAATATAGTGCCAGACCTGTCAACTCTCTCCGTGGAGATCTCCCACCCACTTGGGGGGTGGGGGGTGAGAGATGCATTCTCTTGTGAAAATGGATATAGTTTTCATTATGTAAAATCTCCCCATTTTGCCTTATTTCTCCCCGTTTTGGGACATTTTTTTCGTGGTACTCCTCGTTTGAGTTTTTAGAAGTTGACATGTCTGTAATACGGAGATCTCAACTTCCGTATGGTGCATGGATAATGAATTGACACAATATTTAACTTATTTCCCATCTTGTCAAAAGAGTATTTAAATTATCTACAGTAAATTACGAGATTAAGAAATAATAGTTATATTCTGATTATTGACGAGTAAACGTCATATTAAAGTGAACTATTACGGTAAGGTGTTAAACAATAAAAACAATATTCTGTGGACGGCTAGCTACTATGAGCAATATTAAATTATATATATATAATGTTGTAATATACGTTTTGATCAGAAATGCATTATTATAATTTACTCGTCAAATTACAGTTATCCCATAACAATTAAAGAGAATTAAATTGAAGAGAACCACTTAAACAAGATTCAGCTAATATCGCGCACACTGTTGACACTTGAAAATCACTATTATATATATATTTTGCCTCATTATATTATATATAAGGGCGGTGGATTGGCAGTATCGGTAGAGGTTCGGACGCCATACTTTCCAGCATAGTTACATCCCTTTACGATCTGAGTTCAAATCCCGCCGAGGTTAACTTTGCCTTTCATCCTTACGGGGTCGATAAAATAAAGTACCAGTAATGAACTGGGTAATTGCTGGCCTTGTGCCTAAAGTAGAAACAATTATATATATATATACACACATACATATATATATATATATACACACACACATATATATCATCGAGTTAAAAGGAAAACCAAGAAAGTAGTATTCAATTTCTGGTGAAGCTGTATTAATAAATTACATACTAGTTACTGTAGTTGCTACTGTTGATTTTGTTGTAATTGTTTAATCAGGTTCTGGGGTCCAATGATCATTGATGTTGCGAACCTGACCAGATCACCTTATTTAACACATGATGTATTTTAGGTTTACACTATCCAATATACCTTTTTTAACAGAGTAAGGTGTAATTTGAGGAAGATTACTTTACTACTAGCAGGTCAAGCAACTTCATAAAGTGTAATTTTATCGTGGAGTCGTGATTATGTGTCAAACGGTTTGCCTCCTAATCAGCTCTGAGTGACAGGCCTATTTCTAAAGATGAGAGTAGCGTTTATGGGAAATTTGGCTACTATTTCTAGCTGGTTGGAGACTATTTTAAAAGCTTCATTTGTTGGTTTATTATGAAATGTCAGTAATTTGACTAAAAATTATCCAAAGATTGGCATCCATGCCACTAAAAATAAAAATCCTTTCTGTCATAAAATTGTGATTGTTGTAATAAATCCGAGGTTAATTGAATCTGGTTTCAATTATAAACTAGATATTCTCTAATTCATTTATTCTGTGTTTTACCAATGAAGATAATTCAACGGATACTAGAATTTTCCATTTCCTTTCTCCCGTAAATCTGAAATGACATTCTCCCACGAGAAATAATTATTAATATTATCTTTGGGATTCGTAGTTTTGATACTCATATGATATTGTTTTAAAATGTTCTCTTTCAGTTACTTATATTCAGGACTTCTAAGTCCGTTTCTTTCAACATTTGGCTTTAAAAACCATTCTCTACTCGATTAATTTTATTGCTGTTGTCTCTATTGATTTTTAGTTTTAGATATTAAATATTACTAGTGGCAGCTTTTTCTATAAATTGCATCGATTATCTTGCAATCTTTCAGCTCTCTATATTATATATGTGAGATTTCACCATATGTAGCGTACAGAACACTACTCTGGGGGTATTTTCACTCTGTCATATGTTGTAATCTATCTGTTTCATCTGCCCTATGAATTTATATGTTACCATCTTCTAATCTTATTTCTGTGTCTAGACGACGACATTTTTATTTTGAAAAATTATAACTCTTAGATTTGTTTCAATGCATTTTTCTAATTACATTTTAATGTTTATTGAATCCGGTCAAATGCCCGGCTAAATTTCCTCTATAGTATACACCTTTAGATTTTCCATATTTGCATGGCAGACTTAATCCTTCGTTCAGCTATCTGGCTATTTGGACTATTCTGTTGCAAGAGACCAGGTCGTTCATCGCTTCCTTACCTGTCCTAGACTCCATAACAATAGTATTTGACATTGGTATTCTCCCATGTTTACATACACATATTCTTTACATTGATACACATTCATTCTGCTTGTTTTGTGCTCCTCTGTTGAATAGTATAAACATCAGTGTTATATGCTATTAGTAAATAACTAGTAAGACAGGATAATTCTGAGGTCACTAATTTTTTAGTGTTATGGGTAGAAATTTGCATTTTGTATTTTTTTTCTCACACCGATGTAATTCTTGTGACATTATCAAACATTTAAAAATTATTAGGGTTTCATTGTGACTAATAACCATATATGTAACTGGCAATTTCAGATTCTATTAATTCATTGAGTATTCATTGGTCAATTTGTCCTGATACTATGCCTTTCAAATGTAGTTCGTTTGCTTTTGTCGTAGTGGCAAGTTCAAAAGTGAAGTTTTTTTTTAAAATGTCATGATTGAAGTTTTTGTTTCTACTTTTGGCACAAGGTCAGCAATTATTCCAGGCATTACTGGTGCTTTATTTTATCGACCTCGAAAGGATGAAAGGCATAGTTGACCTCGGCGGGATGATTTGAACTCCAGGAGCAGAGAACAGGAACGAATACCGTAAAGCATTCTATCCGACGTGCTGACGACTCTGCCAATTCGTGAATCTATAATGGAACGACGAGTGAGTCGAAATATTTAGAAATGTAGGAAATCTCGAAGGCAGGAAAATGTTCAGAGCCATTGTTGTTTTCTTTTCATTTTATAGGGTATTCTCTTGTTTTGTGTCCAATATCATTAAATGCAAAATTATTGGTGATAAGGGGGACTTTCAGCCATAAATATCATAGTAAATGGGAAGAAGAAATAGAGATGCAGTGGCTCGGAATATAACACTCATACAGAGTTGAAACGACACTTCAGCGGCACCACAGCCCACGAATAAATAAGTATAAATATATAGATATTTCCTCATACATGACTTTTTTCTTCTTCAGATCGCATAAGAATGTATTATGGTGTTATTTTGTGTTGAATATAATTTAACTATGTAAACATGCGAGTAATACTTGTAATTTAAGTCTACCATTTGATAGATGCTATCAGTTTATAATAGATATGCCTCCTTCATAGTGATTAATCATTATCGTTAGCGTTATCGCTGTCATCATCATCATCATCATAGTTATCGTCATCATCATCATCATTATCATCCTATTCTTCATCCTCATTATCATCGACGTCGTCGTCGCCGTCATCTACATCGACATCATCGTTGTTGTCGTCATCATCATTATCGTAAACGTTGTCACTGTCGTCGTCGTCGTCGTCGTCATCATTATCATCACCCTCATCATCATAGCATCATAATGATTGTCATTTTGTATTATAATAGCCTAGCCTATCTGGTTGTTGACTCATGTGCTATGGGAAATGGACATTACATTGTTACAAACATCTTTATATCTATTGTAATGTTTCTACTTAGGCCTTTTAATCATGTTTAAATAAACATTATTATTAGCGGTGAATTGGCAGTATCGGTAGAGGGTTGGACGCCATGCTTTCTAGCATAGTTACGTCCCCTTACAGTCTGAGTTCAAATCCCGCCGAGGTTGACTTTGCCTTTCATCCTTACGGGGTCGATAAAATAAAGTACCAGTAATGCACTGGGTAATTGCTGGCCCTGTGCCTAAAGTAGAAACAATTATTATTAGCATTATTAAATAAACATTATTATTAGCAAAATTAGTCAGTCACGTTTTTCCCGCTACTTTATCCATTCGGCGAGTCTAGAGTCCTGGGTCAAAAATAAACTAATACTGAGCGCCTGTCATCAGAAATGCTGTTGGAAACTCATGGTTATCTACAAATTAACAATGAATCCGACTTAATTTCCACTTTAACATTCTATAGAGGGCTAGTGATGAGGATATCTGGCGATATTCCTGAGAAAACTCTGGACATCGAAAAGATTCAACTAGCGGATATGTTTCTGTAGACGATCGACCCAGAGACTATGGCAGTGATACCAGGGTTTTGCTGATTCGAGAAATATTCTACAACAATTAGTAGTGGTGACGGACGTATGTGCCCGAGATGTTTACAAGGCCATTTAACCGTTCTGAACGCACTTATTCAGTATAGAAACATCGTTTACTTGTGGGACAGATCCGGCTATCCAGTAAAACCATTTTGAGGAACGCTATCTCACTTTTCTCACTCAGATAGCTAGGAGGAAAGAAAAGTCTGCTGCACAAGATTGAAAAGATTTTTTTCAGCCCTCCATCAAACGATTCCCTTAGAGAAGAATGCTAAGGCGGAGAAAGGAGTGCTACATCCCAGTAAATTTACAGAGCGACGGAAAGGAGTGGATAGTATAGTCCAAATGGAAAGCCCTACTTTGAGAATGCGTCTGTAAACCAGAGAATACAGTTGGGGAAAAATGCACTTACTTTTGAAATCATTAGATATTTGTAGTTCTCTGTTTGACCCTATGTGACTGAACTTTTTATCGGCTCTTGTCATATCTTTTTGTGTTATACTGTTATTTTTCATGCTCCGTATTATACTTGATTCTAAATAATTCTCCACCGTTTTTGTAATTTGTCTTTGCGATGGGTGCTCATGGAATAAAAGGAATTTGACAGGTGCAAGGTGCGTGCTCGAAGAAACTAGGGAACCAAAGCTGCTCGATAGGCCCGCGTGACAGTGGCACAGCGTGGTAAAAGAAAAAAGAATACAATTCGGTCTTTGATGGACCGACCAAGACGGACTCGAGCTGAACAATTCCAGGGTGATGTGTAAGGCCTTTTCCAGCACTTTACTCGCCTATTTGGTGTTGGAGACGGTGGTGGATTTCAGTCCCTACCTCGACGAACTACCGCGTCTCTCGAAGGCCGCTGCTTAGCGCTGCGAAAGGTCGATAACTTTAGCCGAAATTCAGGGTACCCTAGTCGGCTGCATGAGGCGCAAGTCAACCGTTTTGGATATTCTGCCCTACGAGCTTTACGTAGATATGCCAGACTAGATGGCCGATCTCCTCGAAGCGCTCTACTGCAACTGGCAGCAGAACGGGAGTATTCCTAGTTCTGTGAGCTAGGGCGTAGTCACACTGATGAGGAAAGAGAGCAAGAGGGATACGTTAGACAATTTCAGGCCCATAACCCTGCTCAACGTAGAGTTTATGATTTTGGCCAAGGCGCAGAGGTCTGTTCCGCAGGACTTTTGAACCGGGGACTATGGATAACTTCCAGAAATCCCTCGCTTGGACATGCTACCGGGATGCATGCCGATTCGAGATAAACTCTATAGACACGGTAGTGCTGTCTAACGGACCTGCCAGAGATGCGTGCAGAGCGGTGAAACCATTCTGCAGGCACTCGTCCAGTGTCCGTGCATTGCTGATTTTGGAGTAATGTCGAATAGCTGTTATGGTGTGTAGAACGAATCCGGCTATCAGTCAAATCCATATTGAAGATCGACCCGCCACCTTCTTTTGGCTGGGAAGGGCAGCCAATTTTCTTCTGTCTGGTGGTGGTAGCAAAAAAGGTTGTGTGGTGGACCAGGTTGAAAGGATTGAAGACAGACATGCGCCTGTAGGCTAGTGTATTTGGGGAGGAGAGGGGTGCCTTTCCCGGGTGCTCTCGAAGCGTGGGGTGGTTCAGGATCAGTTTTTCTTGTTTATTGTTATTGTTTTTATTTTGTTTACTCGTATTGTGTAAAGCCTCCACTGACCCCGTGTATTGCATTATCTCGTATATGTCGGCCTTTGTGGGCAATAAGGGAAACAATTATTATTGTTATTATTTTTCTTTTTTTATTAAGGGTGGTGGATTCGCAGTATCGCTAGAGTGTCGGACAACATACTTTGCAGCATAGAGTTACGGCACTTTACGTTCTGAATTCCAACCCCGCCGAGGTTAGCTTTGCCTTTCATTTTTACGGGTTGATAAAATAAAGTACCAGTAATGCACTGGGGTCGACGTAATCGAATTTCCCCTCCCCAAACAATTGCTGCTCTTGTGCCTAAATCAGAAACCATTATTATCATCATCACCAAGGCATGGATTGGCAGTATCGGTAGAGGGTCGGACGCCATGCTTTGGCGCATAGAGTTACGGCCCTTGCCATTCTGAGTTCAAATGCCGCCGAGGTTAACTTTGCCTTTCATCCTTACGGGGTCGATAAAATAAAGTACCAGTAATGCACTGGGATAATTACTAGCCTTGTGCCAAATGTAGAAACAATTATTATCATCATCACCATTATCATTATCATTATCATCATCATTTTCCTCATCATCATCATTATCATCATCATCATCATCATCACTGACATTCTCTTGCAGAAGTAGGCTCTCAACAAATTAATTTTAAGAGCAATTACCACTTTCCAGTTGGAATTACTTCAGTTATTGTGCTAATGCCCCCAGGAAAATATATGATGAATATAAGCTTCCCACGAGATTGTATTTTCATTACCACGTTAAAAAATATGCAACAGTTTTATTATTTGACTGTTTAAGTCGAACAATATAACTTGTAGAATTTACTTATGTCTATGTCTGAGTTCCAATCCTGCTAGAGTTGAGTTTGCCTAAAAAAATTAACGTGATTGAAAAAATAATTACTATTCTTGCGTAAACGTTGACATAATCATCTGGTTTCTCTTCCCGAACCTGTCAACTTATACATAATTTAGAAATCATGTATTCTCACTCTGCTCGCACTTATCCACCTGCCCTTAAATTAATTATATCTGTAGGTCTATGATTTCGCCGTTTCAGTGTTCGAATGGCAACGAATAAATACTCTACCCCTCTCATCTCCATCATCAATACGAATATTATTATTCCTTTATGCATCACATTTTACTGTGGATACTTGAAGTGTGATATATTAGTAATGTTTACCTATAGTCATGAATCTTGAGTATTGCCAGAAAGAACACGATCCAGAATATAAACGGCTAAAATGGGGTTCCTCCAAAGTAACATTACTCGATAGTGTTCGGGGCTCGGAGATCAGAGAGTCGCTCCAGATAGAGGCATTATTCTCCAAATTGAGATATCACAACCCTGGTACAACAGATATGAGGTTAGAATGTCACTGGGCAGATTTTATTGACAACACCAGCTGGCTCCAGATGTAGACCACGAGCGAAATGTTTGGATAACAACCAAGAGCTCGGCTGGTTTCGCTTAGAAATCCAAGGAAATTAATTGGAGATCGTTGCTTCTGATAGGGCCCTCGTAAAGGCATGGTTGATGACTCGATGAAGAAGAAGAAGAAGAAGAAGAAGAAGAAGAAGAAGAAGAAGAAGAAGAAGAAGAAGAAGAAGAAGAAGAAGAAGAAGAAGAAGAAGAAGAAGAAGAAGAAGAAGAAGAAATCACACTTTAGATTGAAAACCTCCCACCGATTTGTTATTTGTCATTGTAACATGCCTAATGCCGTGTCTATTACTAACACATTTGATCCAAACAAACCGATGGTCGTTTGACTCAGCAACAATTATTGAATAGGAGTTTTCATGGCACATTTCGATATCTTTATTTATCGTCTGAGAGTGAGAAAAAGAGAAAATTGTGTTGTTACTTTTGTTGCACGCAAGTATATTAACATAGCGCGTTCATTACTTTTAATCCCAATAGTATACTGCTGTTCTGTATATTAGAGAACTATTCATTATCAAAGCGGCTCCGATAATAATGCTGTATACCAATCATGACAAAATGAAAAACATCAATTATCCCACACACGAAGATCATAGAAAAAAATGTCCTTCATACTACATTCAGTACAGCTTTTCTACCTTACCTTTCGAAAGTCATCCTTCCATAGCTTCAACGCACAAAGATGTTCGCTTACAGTCTCTTCATATGCAGACAAAATCACCGAAATAGCTTTCTATTTGAAAGTATATTCACAAGTTATTATTTCTCGGCTACCTGCATCCATATATACCGTGTCCATTTATTTTTCAGACCGACACCTTTTAATTATTTCCTATCCTGGCATTTACTCAGCCATAGATTCACAGATTCACTCATGCAATCGTCTGACAATTACCTAAGCAAGACATACAGTACACATCGACATACAGTACAACATGAATGTGTGTGTGTGTTTGAGGGAAAGAGAGAGAGAGAGAGAGCATTTACAAAGTATTTGTCTGACGCTCTGACAATTTTTCAATCGACCGCATAACCAGATACATATGGAAAATGTTAAATTAGTTTAGCAAAAGCGCACATTTCGTTCACATTTAAACTTTAGAAATAACAGACAAATCTTTTCAAATTTACATTCTACCGTCATAACAAAAATGTTTGCATGTCTACACAAACTATATGTAAATTTATGTGCACATTTACGCAGTCTCAGTTACATCTATTCTGTTTATATGATGTTAGACCTCCATCGTTTTCGACGACGAGCACTCCAGTTGATTCCATCAACGGAACAGCCTGCGATTGAAATTAATATGTAAGTTGCGAAGCATTCAGCAACGATTCACCCATAACGTATTTCTCATTGACATTCGGCGTGACACGATATGACAAAGCTAGCTCCTTAAATTACAGATATGGCTTATTTTCGCCAGCTGAGTGGACTGAAGTAATGGGAAATAAAGTGTCTTGCTCAAGGACACAATGCACAACCTGATCCAGAAAATGAACTAACGAACTTACAATCGTAAGCTGAGCACCCTAACCACTAAGCCAGATATAACTTCCGAATGTACTTTGACTGCTTAATATAATTAACTACAAGTCTGAGCGCTAATAATATGCAAATTAGCAGGTCCATTTCAGGATACTACTATAAGCGATAAGGTGTTTATCATTTTTCAATCTAAAAGGAAATGCCTGTATTTGGCATATTTGCATGTCTACACACTCGATATACACATTTACACAGCCTCTGTTTTTCCAGATATGACTTTATTGTATACTTCGGCTACTCAGCGCACACAGTGTGTGTGTGAGCCCTGATTACTACTGAAGTCGTTGGGGCATCGTCATGATATGCGCCTTGGGCACTTTAAACACGACAGAACCTATCCCTTCTCCTGCTCGGAATACAACCGATTTCTTTCAGAGGAAAGAGAAAGAAAGTGCGAAAACGATATAGGAGGAATCAACCGCGATACTGATACATGTTTATCGACCTCGGTAGACTGAAAGACAAAGCTGACATCGGCAGGATTTGAACTCAGAGAAACTCAGAGAAACTCAGGATTTGAACTCAGACACACATCCACGCGCGCATGCACACACACACACACACACACACACACACACATATATATATATATATATATATGTATGCATATATATATATATATACACATACATATATATCTGTATATATATAAAGCTGAAGTTTTCCCTGTGTGTGTGTGTGGACAATTTTTAATGAGGGCTCATATATTCTAAACCAATCATGCGATTTCTTTGAAATTTTTTACAGAGCTTCTCCTTGCACAAAACCTGTACACGATCTACAAAGGCTTTCAAAAATCGATATTGGGGCCTTTGGAGACATTAAAAAATTTCGGTTATTTGTGTCAATTTTCGAATTTTTTGATTAAGTAAGACAAGAGTTATCTTTCGTCAATACAAGGAACTCATTTTTTATGTTGTCAAAAATTTTGTTTTGGGATTTTGATTATTACAATTCAGCTCATTCGGATTTTACTTTACTCTTTGAACTTGAAACAAAAGGTTTTACTGTTGTCAAAAAAATGTATACCTAGACTAGATTTTTGTTGTTACATAGGATAACGGATGACACCGAGCTCACATATTAATTATTTCGCTGGAATAGTTCTTAAAATGTTCATGTTTACATACAGTACGTTTTTCTTCTATGTATTCAAATTTACTTTGTTTAGTTTAATGAGCTACATCGAAAGCTACTTGAACCGTCCAAAGGACGGGTACTTTAGCTAGTATATATATATATATATATATATATATATATATATATATATATATATATATATACTGCAAAATATTCTAAACGACGTTCTAACATTTCTGCCAATTCGCCACACATACTTTCAAACTCTCACACACACATATATATGTGTGTGTGCGTGTGTGTGTATTCGCACGCATATACACACAGACACACACCCTCTCTCACACACACACACACATCATTTGCTGTCGATATACTTTTCCTTTTTCTTTCAGATATTATTTTCACTTGCGTTTCGTCTTTGTATTTTGTTTTTCTGTGTTCTGTTTGTTGTTTATTATTTTGCTATTTTTTTCCACTTATTTCTTATTAATTTCTTTTATAATTTTCTGTTTCTTTAAATCACTAAATATTTTCTCCTTCACCTTAGTAGTTCATTTCTTCCTCAAGATATGCTTTTTAAAATTTCTTTTTTCAGAATATTTATTTTTGTTTCGTTTTATATCTTTCGTTCTTTATCGACACTTTTTTCTTCTTTTCCTTCCATCTATATTTTCATCAATATTTGGATATTTTCGCTGACTTTTTCTTAATTTTTCTTTCATCTATATTTTTCTCCGTGACTTTATTCATTTTTCATGCGCCTTTCTTTTACACACTCTTTCTCTTTTTCATTTCCTTCATTTTCCAGGTCGTTACCCTTCTTCATTT
This sequence comes from Eledone cirrhosa, assembly GCA_964016885.1. NCBI lineage: Eukaryota > Metazoa > Mollusca > Cephalopoda > Octopoda > Eledonidae > Eledone > Eledone cirrhosa. Next base: position 147,179,336 of record OZ024743.1, on the reverse strand, counting down.
TGACAAATTTTTACCCCTGTTGTTGTCTTCTTTCTTCATATTCTTTCCTTTCGTCGATCTTTTCCATCTTACATTTTAAACACTTTTTCCTTTCTTTATTTTTTCTATTCGTTTCTTTCTTTCACAATATTTCTTTCTTCAATCGTTTTTGCGTCTTTTTTCACACATCTTCCTGCCCTTATCCTTTTCTTTTTCTTTATTTCTCATTCTTACCTTTCTTCCTTTTTTCTTTTTATTTTCTTCCTGCATTCTTTTTTCTTCTTTCTATTTTTTTCACATTTTCCTTCTTCATTTTTACACATTTTATCTCCTTATATTTTTTCATAATTTCTTCCTTCTTCGCTTTCATTTTTTTTCATTTTCTTTCATTTTCTTTTCCATCATTCTCCAACAAACTTTTTCTTATTTTTCATAACCATCTTTTCAATATTTTCTCTTTCACATTGCAGTCTCATAATTTTCATCTTTCTTTCACATTCTAATTCCTTTCCCCCTTCAGTGCTGTCTACTGTATGATACTCTATCCCGTCATCATTTCTGCTTTTCCTTCCTATTTCTTTGTCTTTCTCATTCATCTCATCTTCTGCACACCACAATTGTCTATCTTCCGCCTGTTTAATTATAGGTGAAATCATTCAAAAGAGCTTGTCAGAAAAATTTAAAAACTGCGGAATAGTGAAAGAATATCCTGTCTGCTTTGTTCTTTTGTTATATACTTTATATATTTTCTTTTCCATTCTTTCTCTTTCTCTTTCGTTATTTCTTTCTCTCGTTCTCTCTCTCTCTCTCTCTCTCTCTCTCTATATATATATATATATATATATATATATATATATATATATATATATATATATATATATATATATATATATATATATATATATATATTCCAAGGTTATCTCTCTTCATATACACAAATACATGTGTTTTTGTGCTATTTTATATATGTATGTAAATATATATATATATGTGTGTGTGTGTGTGTGTGTGTGTATTTGTGTGTGTAAATGAGTGTATGCGAGATCGTCTGTGCGTGTGTGTGCGCATGTGTGTGTGTGTGTATAAATTGTTAAAAGAGAATGTTTCGGAAACCTCAGATGTTTGAATGCTGTAATTCATACGGATGCCATAAATATACTTTTGAATAAATAATAATGTTTATGGGGTGAGCGTAAGAATGGTGTTGGCGTTGCTAGAATAAATTAATAGAAGAGATGGAAAGAAGTTGAAATATAGTGTTGTGGTGGTAATAAAGGAAAAACAACTAGAAATGAAAGTCTAAATGATAATAAAAGCAACAAAACACTTGTAGACATACTTCAATGTAATAAATTCACTGCTAGACTGTTGCATTCAATAAACAGAAACCGCAAAATCAGTGGAGTGGTGAACTAAATGACTTATACGATTGAATTACACCACTTTACCTTCCCAGTTCAAATCCCCTCGCGGTCAATCTTTACATTCTTTCATTATTTTGAAGCCGCTAAATTAGGTACCAGTTCCCACCTTAGAATGCGTGACGTTATAGCTGTGGTAGAAAGCATTATTATCAGTTACAAAAGGCAGAGATTGGCAGTATATGTAGAGGGTCGGACGCCATGCTTTCCAGCATAGTTACGTCCCTTTACGATCTGAGTTCAAATCCCGCCGAGGTTGACTTTGCCTTTCATCCTTACGGGGTCGATAAAATAAAGTACCAGCAATGCACTGGGTAATTGGTGGCCTTGTGCCTAAAGTAGAAACAATTATTATCAGTTACATTTGATAAAACTTCGATCAGTTGAGATTATCCAAGTGAAAAGATAAAATCTTTCTCTATGGTTATATAAATGTTGCATAGGGGTAGACGCCATCCGATTCTTCTTTTTCTTTTAACTGTTGACGATTTCATCAGTTCTTCAATGTCTTCGTAACTACGAAATATCTGAGTGCTGTTCAACGTGTTGTTTGATGTCTTCCACGTTCATGTCAGAGACGCCTTCACTATCAGCTTTGCTGGCAACTTGCAAAACATCCTCCCCTTCTCAATCGATAATAGAGAAGCTCGTGAAGTCATTGACAGCCTTGCTCCATAGAGCCATCTTGCAAGCGTTGAATTTCTTGGGTTGTAGGGCTTCAAAGGATTCAGCAATAATCTCAATTACATTCACAGTTGTGAGGCTGTTCCATAGATTAATAACTCTGTAACCTAGGTTAACATCAAGTTCAGCAGCAATTCTTTCACACCTTATGATGCCTTGATCACATGATTGTAGCAGTGGCATTGCGTTTGGAGGCACAAATAGCAGTTTGTCATGTTCATTCTCATGCATCAGGATTTCGAAATGGTTGGTAGCATTGTTGATAATGAGAAGGACATTGAATGACAGACCCTTCTTCACTTCAGATATAATGCAGTGAGGAACAAAATGACCGTGACATAAACTTTGTATACCATACTATGAGCAGTTGAATACTTCGTTTTGGCGGCAAACTTTTCCCTCGAGCTATTCAAGCCTGTCACTGCAATGTTCATATAAATAAGCTAAACGAATTTTCACGCATATTTCCTTCAAAATAGACATAGTTCTGCGCCAGGGGCTCTAATCAGGAATATAATGCTTTCTCGGTCTTTATAAGTATTTTATCATTAAATTTGTTCTTTAAAATATTATACAGATGCTAGACATTGTCCTCTCTTTGTTAATTTTCTTAAGTATATATATATGTATATATATACATATACATATATATATATATATATATATATATATATATATATATATATATATATATATATATATATAAATTAGCGAGAATCGTATTTCGGCTATTGGAAAATTAACGAAAATCGACTTCCGTCGAAACGGCTTGAGCTCAGCCGTCGGGGTCTTACTTTTTCCTATATATATATATATATATATAGGAAAAAGTACTCCAGAATTAGCCGTCGAAACGGCTTGAGCTCAGCTGTCGGGGTCTTACTGGTTCCTATTACCCACTCTACTACCTCAAGTATTGAGTACTTTGGTGCGTTATGGTCCACCTGGTTCCTTACCACACTTCCTTCGTTATATATATATATATATATATACATACATGCATATATATATATATACACATATATATATATTTATATATATATGTTTATTTATATACGTGTATATATATGTATGTATGTATTTATATATATATTATATATATATATATATATATGTGTGTGTGTGTGTGTGTAAAACTGGCATATATTTATATATATATATATATATATATATATATATATATATGTATATATATTTATATACATATATACATATATAGAGATGCATATTCAAACCTACATATATATATATATATATATATATATATATATATATATATATATATATATATATATATATATATATATACATATGTGTAAATGTGTTTATAGATATATAGGTATAGATATAGATATAGATATATGTGTGTGTGAGAGAGAAAGAGAGAGTATATATATATATATATATTTATTAAAATAACAGATTAAAGTTTAAGCAAAGAATCGCTGCTACTTCTGTATATATATATATGTGAGTATGTATATATGCGCAGACATAAACGTTACAGATATTTTACTAAATAGATTGAAATGATATATATTTCCTTTTGATAGATATTTCTTTATATATATTAGCTTTCACGATATAAACACATACACAAAACTAAATATGCAATCCACATATACACTCCAAAGTTGATACAATTCTCTTTACCAGCAGATATTGAAAGTAATTTTTTTATGCGTGAAATATATAAAAATATATTATAGAAAAATATATATATACTGATTGTGGGATATATATATATTTATATAATGTTTTTGTCTAAATACATCTCTCTCCTCCCCCCCCCCTTTCCATATATATATATATATATTTATAGTCTTGGATTTTAGTCTTCAAATTTATTATTATTACTATATATATATATATATATATATATATATATATATATATATATACAAGGCACACACACACACACACACACACACACACACACACATATCTATATATATATATATATATAGTAATAATAAATGTGAAGACAAAAATCTGAAGAGGGATCGATAAGGATTATATATATAAAATAAATATATATAAACCCGTAGTGCAATTATATTTATAAAAAGGGGTGCATATGAAAGCATATTTTATATTTTTATATATAACTAGATGAGTTACCTGGCTTCGCACGGGTGAAAAGTTGATAAGAGAAGACAGGTAGAAGAGGAAATGACTGTACTGGATGCGTTGTCTGATTTACAGTATGAGGCGAGACAATGATATGTGTGTGAGAAAAAAGTCAAAATATTTCCAGATTCTTTGTTTTACCGTTCATGCATAGTATATGAAGATTTCTAGATGTTCCCTCTCGTGAACAACCAACATATAAATGTCCAAGGGTAAAAACTGATTCTAGCAGATTCAATCCTACGACTTTGAGACTCTAACCCTAAGCTTTATTTATGGTCATCGTAAAACTGGCTTTAACAGGGAATTGAAGTCTAGAGAATTTGAATGGTAGCTCGGTAGAGGAAGGGATAAGTGGAATCTTTGGAATTGATGCATTTTTGTCTTGATCATTGCCTCCAAGAATTGTTACCTCTAGGAGATATTTCATTCTCTGCCTTACGGTAAAGCGCGTGCCATTGCATAGACGTGGTGGGTCCAGGTTTCTCAAAAGGATGATGGGAGTTACAATTTTTAGCGTTAATTTGTGTGGACAAAGTCCAGGAATTTCCAGACTATTAAGGAATGCAGGATAATTAACAGCTTCGTCATAATTTTCAATCTTGCTAATGAAGACATATGTATGAACCTCCCATGGTAGGGTATCCAGTACGCATTGCTTGATCTGATTGATTTACCCTATTATATTTTGGCGCTAAAATTGCTCTCTGAAACATCCACAATTTATTGATATAATTTGAGGCAACATTTGGAAATACTTGATCAATTAGTTCATTTGTTGCATTACAGACATTTCCAAATGGAAGGTTGACTTATCCATTTTCATCTTGTTGCATATTTCCATCACCCAGTTTAATTAGCGGTTTTGCAAAAGTATTGATTTCTGCATCATGTTTGTCCTCAAGAGTAATCGCTGGACTTGTTGCCATATAGTTGATACTTTGAGGCAATAGAGTATGCAACTGTATCCTCAGGTTCTGGTAAACCGCAATCCTTAAAGCACCAGTCAATTTCACTCAGGTAGTTGTTAATTTCTAAAAGTTCTTCATTAATGCCAGTGTTTTGAAGTTTGATCCTGTGCTATATCTTCCGACAAGTCTTTCCTATAGCTTTCCCAGAGACTCAAGGGATCTGAAATATTGTACGTAGTGAGCATTACAGTGAAGAGCTGTCAAAGCTTTTTAGGCATTCGTGTGGCAGCTGCCACTTCCAATGTCTTATTCCAATATTCCCCGTTTTCAAGTAGGCCAAGTAATTTACATGCTTCAGCATACGTTGCACACGGAGTTCCATGTACAATTTTGATATTTTCGAATGATGTTGGCCCTCTAACAATGTGAAAGATTGACCTCAAATGAAAGTATTCCCTGTGTTTTGGATGGACCGTAAACACTTTCTATTGTACCGCTTGCTTTGATGTTTTGATAGCCATCCACATGATTGCCTATCTTTCGTCTGCTCCATTTCTTTTTTATTCCATGCGTAGAATGTGGGAACCTCATGATAAAGCAATGAGCGTTGTGTCTGGAGGAGATGCAGCAATCAATTGTGCTTTTTCTTCGGTGTAATATACCCTCTGACCATTTTCAAGTGGTCTGCAAGGTTCACTACCACTGGGTGTCTATTGTGTATGTCAAAACCAAAGATTATCCATATGGCTTCATGGCTAGAAATATATCTCCCTGTTAGTTAATGGATTTTACTGATGCGCTGTACTCACAATTGATGTGAGCATCAAGGATTTTGCAGAGCAAAGGATTGTAAGGAACGACTCAATTGTTACCAAACTGAACCTCGTATCTTCATAATCATAGTTTTCTACCACAATTGAGGGCTTCTCCATCTGTGTTGAGGATATCCGTCATCACCAGTTATGGTTTCTTGTTTCCTGTTCTTGGATTGCAAAAGCGTATCCTTCAAAGTGGGAGCCAATATAGCGGTTGTTGGTCCAAGATAGACTACTTTCCTTATCTATATTACTCTCACTCTGGAGCTTCCTGGCAACATATCCATGCATGATTTTTTGCTAATAAGTATGCAGTTTTTCATCCATGGATTCACTGCGATACTGCTGAGCGATTTCCCTGGGTGTGAGTTTTTGATTATCACACGGAATATCTCTCGAGGAGTTCCTTCCCAACTCTCATGATCTTATCTATTTCATGCAGATAGTCTTGCTTGAGAGACGGGCTCCTACGCTTCGTAGATGTTGTCGGAGAGATATGATGCGACATTCAAATGCTGTCTGGACTGATGTTAGGCCTCAGCCTCCCTGCTTACGTTTCAAGTAAAGGCGGTCTATGTCACTGTTGATGTGGAAGTTTCCAGTGTTGTTCAGTATTTTTCGAGTTCCAACATCAACTGCTCGGATTTCGTCTATCGCCCAATTGAGTATTCCAAACGTTGGTGTTAGGACAGGCACAGCAAACACATTGTGAGCCACTATTTTGTTTTGCGCAGAGAGTTCCGATGACCATATCTTTCTTAATCGGGTGTAGTATTCCCTGGTTATGCGTTCCTTATTACAGATACCATTATCGGATATGTTCTCATCTATCCCCAGATATCTGTAGCAATCCTCATGTATGTATGTAAGTATGTATGTAAGTATGTATGTATGTATGTATGTATGTATGTATGTATGGCAGAATTCTAGAAGGAAAACTCTGATATAACACCTGCAACCCTGATGGTATCCAATGATGTTGACTTGTTCTTCTTTTTGGTAAATATCATCTTGGTTAAGAGAGTGGGACTGGCTTTGTGCAGTGCCTTTGCTCACTATAAAAGCTTCACGGCACAGGCATTGCTTTATATCTGGCGATCTCTCTGCACTTGTCATCACATGATACCATGGGCCCAGCACTATGTGTCAATAATTGTCACAGTGTAGTGTTTGTACCAGAGTTTTCAAGTTGCTGGCTGGACTAAAAAGTCACACTCGTTCAGGGCATCGGTAGGGGTTCTCCTACATGGATATAAAGTAGTGGCCGTACTCGAAAACGAGTTGGCAGCCACCATGTATGTATGTATGTATCAGTAGCACAGGCGTGTTTCATGACAGGAGTGGATATGAAGGCAAAATGATATGTTTATGTATAATTGTTCCTACTTTTGGCACAAGGCCAGCAAATACCCATTACTGGTACTTTATTTTATCGACCCCGTAGGGATGAAAGGCGAATTTAACCTCGGCGGGATTTGAACTCAGAATGGCAAGGGCCGTAACTCTATGCGTCAAAGCATGGCGTCCGACCATCTACCGATACTGCCAATCCACAAAAGCACAAATGTCTCGCTATGAACATTTTAAGCTGTGACCATATGGGAATGTCAGATGCTGTTGTATCCATCATCGTTAACATTTATTCATCCGGTACTGGGACAAGAAAATCCTTACATATAATTGTTTGTACATTTGGCACAAGGCCAGCAATTATCCCAGTACATTACTGGTACTTTATTTTATCGACCCCGTAAGGATGAAAGGCACATATAATGTATGTGTGTGTCCGCGCGCGTAGTGTGTATGCGTGTGATTGTGTGTGTTTGCACGCGCGCTTGAATATGTATGTAGTTTGATAATTATGATTCAACATTTCAAGGACATAGAGATTCTTACTTAAAGCACTTGTCGAATTGAAAGGAAAATATCGTAGACTCAAAATACAAAGAAATATGTTCATATTTAAAAATGAAATTAATAGTCTGTAAAATATTAGTATAATTAACAAATGCTCTTCTAATATAATTTATACGAAAAAAGTATTATATAAATACTTTAATAAAACATTTTTAATAGGCCTCACTAATAGCAGATTTGTTTTAATTTGGAAGACCAGCCACAACATCTAGCACATACGAACAGTGTTTGGTCTCGACTTAAGTTCAACATATCAGGGGTGTCAGACCTAAAGTTAGTTTTCTAAATGTTTAAAGTGGTTACATCCACGTTTTACATGATATACTGAAACAATGCTGACATGTACACGTTTTATTAACAACGCCAGCATGTAAAAGTAGCTGTAATATTCTGCAAAGAATTTCACTGCAGCTTAAAAAAGTAATAGAGCAGCTGTGTGCACCCCACAATAAAATACCAGAATTTGAACATAATTAAAAATTGAAAACTGAAAGCAACAGCTTTTGTGACGCTATATATCATCATTAGCTACAAACGCTCACAAACTACATCAATTTTACAATTACAATACCTTTTTAGCTAGTTTTGCAAAAACAAAAACAGTTATATCAGTAAGGAGACTGTTACCATTATCATCGGTAAATCTTTAAAATAGCAAGAATATGAATGGTTGCTTATAATATCAAAACATTTCTTACAGCAAAAACATTGACAAGAACAAATGAGAGTAAACTGAAACACAGTAACTATTAAAATAAATAGGAAAACAACAGCAATAATAAAAGAATAGATTACACCACAACGAAATCAATAACAACATTAACAACAATAAATCTCAATATCAACAACAAGAATACGTGTTTTATTTCTTAATCACATTTAAATGAGTTTTTAATATATTCATATTTTTTCATGACCGACTGTTTGTGAAAAGTGTGTAGATGGGAGAGTGTGGGTGATTTAAATAATTTTATTAAATATCTAAAATATTTTTAAATGTTTGAAATGTCATTTTTAAACCTCTAACTAGCCTAGAAGTATGTTTTTAATGGAGGAAATATTTTCGATTTTCTTTTCTTAAACTGGGTTGATTTCCTTACATCCACAAATACCATTTCTTTCCACTTAAAGTGTATAAGATGGCTATGAATTTGCCAAGTCAATAATAATTGTGAGTCTTCTAGCTATTCTTACCTTATTACTGTTATAATAACCATGGTACTGTGTCAACTGTATGTATAAAATAATTAACTCTTGCGGCATAACTGGAGGCGTTTAAATATTAGTACATGTATATGCGGTGAATTGGTAGAGTCGTTAGAATGTCGGATAGAATGCTTTATGGTATTCGTTCAGGTTCTCTGCTCTCTGAGTTCAAATCCCACCGAGGTCAACTTTGCCTTTCAACCTTTTGAGATCGATAAAAAAAAGTACTAGTCTAATACTGGGGTCGATTCTTACTCTCTCTTGAAGAAATCTGCTGTAATCAGGCCTGGAGAGAGATAGGCTCTGCAGACTTAAAATGCCCCAGAAACGCCGTTTGTCAATACGGTTACCCTACGAATCTAAGGAGTTACGGCATCATACCGTACACATCTATATGCATATAGTCTGTTTTTGTTTTGTTTTTATTCAGAAGTACACTAGTATCTCTGCATGTCGTAAAAAAAGCAAGTAAACGGTATAGAGTCAAGAAGGACATCTGACTGTAAAGTAGTGTCCAAACCATGCCAACAAACGATGACGACTGCGATTATGAAGATAATGACGACCAATGACGATAATGATGATGACTCCTGAGAACCATTAGCTGATTTTTTAAAAGTTAGTTTCTCCTAGTCTACCAAAGAATAAGCCCTATTTACGATGAACGAGTTCCACGAGGAGTTGTAAACTATGATTCCTGTTTTGAGAGTTTTGATGGGAAAGATTTGTCTGCTATATTGATTTAGTGACTTGACGATGAAGAAGTCTATTGATATTATATTATGTAAGGTGAAATATGAATATATAAATTCACTTTCAGTTCGTATGACCCAAGTGAATGGGTCCGCTCTGAGTGTTAGCCTGGAGATTAGAGAACAACTGAGACAAAGCACCAGTGGTTTTATGGTGAAGGGGGGGGGGGGTTCCATGAGTGACCATCAAACGTCTCCCTATTAAGGAACCCCTTTTGTTTTAATTTTTTATTGTTATCTTTCTTTTTTAACATTGTTAACATTTGTTTACACGCAAAACCCACACACCAACACATATACACACACACACACTCTATGTTTTCGTCCTGTGCCGTTATAATGTTTTTCTTGATGTAAAACCTTCGTGGTTAATAAAGCAATCATCATTATTATTATTATTAAAGGTGGTGGATTGGGTAGTTAGCGAGAAGGTTATGGTTTAAATAAGATCCCCGTATTTTGGGCATAATTTAACAAGCATAAAACAATAATACAAGATTTGTTTTGAAAAATACGCTAGAATTATCGAATAGAAAAGCAAAGATTGGATTCGGGGAGAAATGATACAGAATGATAAATGGACTAAGTAATTAAAATGGACTAAGTAATTAAAATGGACTAAGGAATTAAAATGGACTAAGGAATTAAAATGGACTAAGGAATTAAAATGGACTAAGGAATTAAAATGGACTAAGGAATTAAAATGGACTAAGGAATTAAAATGGACTAAGGAATTAAAATGGACTAAGGAATTAAAATGGACTAAGGAATTAAAATGTTTTGCAGCATAGAGTCTCGGTTCTTTACGTTCTGATTTCAAATCCCACCGAGGTTAGCTTTGCTTTTCCTTCTTAAGGGGTCGATAAACTAAAGTACAAGTCACGCAATGGGGTCGATTTAATCGACTTCCCCTCTCCAAAAATTGCTAGTCTTGTGCCAAAATCAGACATCATTATTATTATTATTGGACTGGATAGGCAATATCACAATAACTTTAGTAAAAATGCCTTGTGGTGTTTATTCCGGTCATTTACTATCTGAGTTCAAATCCAGCTTTCATTTCTCCGGGATTGATATAACCACGTACCAGATAAGTACTGAGTTCGAATTAATGGAGTAAACTCCAAATGCCTAGCCTTCTGGGAGCCAGCAGGACTAGACCGCAGAGATGGCAAGCGCCCCCACGGAATCACCCTCTTCCCATTCGAAGGAGGTAAATCCCTCAACTGGGACGCCACCTGCTGCGACACGTTCTCCGCATAAAGTTAACCGCTTCGGCCACAAACCCCAACATCGCGGCCCGCCTCACAGAACATAAAATAAACAAATACCGGAGTTTGTCCGCCCGCTTCCTCTTCGCACCGGTCCCCGTCGAGACCTCAGGCGTACTTGGACCCCGTACAGCCGAGCTCCTCCGCAAAATCGGAACGTTGGCAGCCCGTCTGAGGAGGGAGCCCCAGGATATTGGGTGACTGTTGCAGAGGGCATCATTGGCCATCATCTGGGGGATGCTTTTTCCGTCTTGTCTGCGAGTCGCAGCACTTCAGCCCTCTTGCCCTAGGCCCAATTACCCTCCCCCTTCCCCTTCACTCTCCGCTGGGATACCAGAGCTCTTGCCATCCACTCCCCTTCCTTTTCTTCTTTCTTTCTCTCATTTTCTCTATATTTCCCTATTCTTTCTTTCCTTTTGTTTTCCCCTTTTTTTACTATTGCCGTCATTATTGTTGTCATTTGGCAATATCGGTAGAGGGTCGAACGAAATGCTTTGCTGCATAGAGTTACGGCTCTTTACGGTCTGAGTTCAAATCCCGCCGGGGTTAACTTTACCTTTCATCCTTACCGGGTCGATAAAATAAAGTACCAGGAATGTACTGGATAATTGCTGGCCTTGTGCCTAAAGTAGAAACAATTATTATTATTATTATTGTTACTGTAAGGGCGGTGGATTGGCAGTATCGGTAGAGGGTCGGACGCCATGCTTTGCCGCATAGAGTTACGGCCCTTTATGATCTGAGTTCAAATCCGGCCGAGGTTAACTTTGCCTTTCATCCTTACGGGGTCGATAAAATAAAGTACCAGTCACGCACTGGGGTCAATTTCATCGACTTTCCCCTCCCCCAAATTGCTAGCCTTGTGCCTATACTAGAAATCATTATTATTGGCGGTGAATTGCCAGTATCGGTAGAGAGTCGGACGCCATGCTTTCCAGCATAGTTACGTCCCTTTACGGTCTGAGTTCAAATCCCGTCGAGGTTAACTTTGCCTTTCATCCTTACGGGGTCGATAAAATAAAGTACCAGTAATGTACTGGGTAATTGCTGGCCTTGTGCCAAAAGTAGAAACAATTATTATTATTATTATTGTTACTGTAAGGGCGGTGGATTGCCAGTATCGGTAGAGGGTCGGACGCCATGCTTTGCCGCATAGAGTTACGGCCCTTTATGATCTGAGTTCAAATCCCGCCGAGGTTAACTTTGCCTTTCATCCTTACAGGGTCGATAAAATAAAGTACCAGTCACGCACTGGGGTCAATTTCATCGACTTTTCACTCCCCCCAAAATTGCTGGCCTTGTGCCTATATAAGAAACCATTATTGTTACTGTAAATAATATCATGTTTATACAGTTTTTATCATAAATAAATTATTTGGTTATTTACGTAAGGATAGGAGGAAAAGAACAAATTCTTCTTTATAAGAAGATTTCCAACAAAAAATCTCCTACCGTAAAACGCTGGTATCAATCTTATTTATATTATAATAGAATTGATATATCAATAAATATATATAGAAAAATAGATAATTAAAAATTATTTTTCCGTGACTTAGATTTATATATTAGAATGTTCAGCGAAAGTCTGTATAACAATAAATATATGAGACTACACATTTACAAATCATTGTTTTGTTATAAATGAAAAATCTAAAATTACTAGAAGCTAATATAATAATTTGTCGATCGACTTTCGTCAAATCGGACCGAGGAAACAGTGTTTACATTGGTATTTCCAACTGATAATAATATCTATCGGTCGCAACTCCAGGTAGAAGGAGCAACGTGAAATAAAGTGTCTTGCTCAAAAACATAACGCGTCGCCTAGTCCAGGAGTAGAACTAACAATCTCACGATCGCGAATACAGTTCTCTAACCAATCAGCCACACGCCTTCACTATGTTAGAATATATTCTATACTATGTCCACCTTGGTATCAGATACTCTTCATAAATATGTTTCTCTCCTCAGTGAAAATTATCAAAAAAACTATAAAATAAGTAATAGTAATATCTTCGGGATATTATTAATTGTTTCTACGTTTGGCACAAGGCCAGCAATTACCCAGTACATTACTGGTACTTTATTTTATCGACCCCGTAAGGATGAAAGGCAAAGTTAACCTCGGCGGGATTTGAACTCAGAATGGCAAGGGCCGTCTTCGGGATATTAATTGTTTCTACGTTTGGCACAAGGCCAGCAATTATTCAGTACATTACTGGTACTTTATTTTATCGACCCCGTAAGGATGAAAGGCAAAGTTAACCTCGACAGGATTTGAACTCAGAATGGCAAGGGCCGTCTTCGGGATATTATTAATGCGAGTTCATTAGAAACACAATACAAATCTTATTAGATGAATGAAATATGTTGATCTTGTTGTCAATGATGACTGATTATGAAGACGATGATTGTGATGACGATGGTGATGATGATGATGATCAGGAGGAGGAGGAGGGGGGATTGATGATGACGATGATTATGATGAAAATGAAGATGATGATGATGATGATGATGATGATGATGATGATTATGATGATCACGGTCGTGCTCATGATGCTGATGATGATGATGATCAACATCATCATCATCATCATTGTGATGCTGATGATGTTAACAGAGACGACGAGGCCGGCTGCGATGTCATTAATTAGTACGCTGAAGGAAATGGGATGCAATTTACAACAGACATTATTACTAATTGTGTCATGTTAAAAGTATGTGACATGGCGGGTAGGAGGCATATATACATACACAAAAAACAACATGAATAAAACGAAACAAAAGTAAAAAGCATCAAACTATAAAACCATATCATCCAACACCACTAAAAAAAAAGTACATTTTTTTTAAACAAGCGAAAAGTGAAATCTCTGATAACTAATGAATATAGTTACTTTTGTCAGAGTAGAGGTTGTGCTGCTTGTTGTGTAGTGGTAGGGATGTTTACAACAGAGTTGGTGGATTTGAATGTAGTGCGGAGTTAAATGTATAAAGGAATGGATTGATTGAAGAATCGATAGATTGATGGATCGACGGATATATGGATGGAATGATAGGCGGATTTTGGCAAATAAAAAAACTGTGATGCAACGTGGTTGTATATATGTATATACAGTTGTTAGGGATGTCAATCAGGTTAATGAAACTTTGATATCAATAAAAAAAAAAAAAATGGTTAGCAGAAGAATCTGTCTCTCTATAATAGTACAACTCTACATGCACGCTGAGTTCAAATCCCACCTAGATCAATTGTGCTATTTATCATTTAGTCATCGATAAATGAAGCCAGTTCTGTACTTAAGTCAATAAATCCCCTCCTCTCTCTCTTTCTATCTCTCTCTCTCTATCTATCTATCTATCTCTCTCTTTCTCTCTCTTTCTTTCTCCCCCCTCTTTCTCTCTGCTAAACGTCATTATTATTATTATTGTGGATTGGCAGTATTGGTAGAGTGTCGGATGCCATGCTTTGGCGTATAGAGTTACGGCCCTTGCCATTCTGATTTCAAATCCCGCCGAGGTTAACTTTGCCTTTCATCCTTACGGTGTCGATAAAATAAAGTACCAGTAATACACTGGGTAATTGCTGGCCTTGTGCCTAACGTAGAAACAATTATTATTATTGCTGTTCATCCTATATGGTGGATTGGCTGTATCGGTAGAGCGTCGATCACCACGCTACGCAGCATAGAGTTACGTCGCTTTACGTTGAGTTCAAATCCCCCCGAGTTTAGCTTTGCCTTTCATCCTTATGGGGTCGATAAAATAAAGTACAAGTAACGTAATGGGGTCGATTTAATCGAATTTTCCCTCCCCACAAAATTGTTGGCTACGTGCCTAATTCAGAAACTATTATTAATGTTCATCCAGATTCTTTAAACCATGTTACTCTATTTTCAAAGAAACTGTGTGTAATGTTATGTCCAGTATTGAAATAACGTTTCTTTCTTCTACAAAGAAACAACAACAACAGTAGTAGTAGTAGTAGTAGTAGTAGTAGCAGCAGCAGCAGTAGCAGTAGCAGCATTGTAAGGGTGTTGGATTAACAAACACGTTAGAACGTCGGACAAACACCTCGCAGTATTTAGTTCCGACTCCTTGCGTTCTGAGTTCAAATCACACCAAGGTCACCTCCTTTATTTTTCATCCTTGGGGGGGGGGGGTTGATAATATAAAGTCAGCTACTGAAATCGTTATAATCACTTAACCCTCCCCTCAAAAGTAGTTGGACTTGTGCGTTAATTAGAAACCATTTATGAATAGACAACAAAACATACACCTATGAAATGTAGATTACAAATACCAATTATACTTGTTCCACGAGCAACAAATCATGTCTCTACCATCGGCCAATAATGAAACATCACAAAATGTCGTCTTAAAAGAAGTACTCATTAGATAATGTATTCCCCGATGCACTATATCTGAAACAAATAAATGATTAGTTGGTGATGGCTGGAAAGTATGTTATCATAGATGTGTTTGATCAAGGATGATTTGGTATAAAACTCAGAAACAACTGCCGTCAAAATAAATTGACTCATAACATCTCAAATAGTTTGCTCTATTCAGTTGTCCATGTATGTATGCATGTGGTATATTCGTGTAAGTGTGTATCTATGTGTATATTCTTGTATTTGTTGCACGCATTGAACTTACAGCTATAAGTAGGAAAAGGTCCTCTGAGGAATGGAGTCTTTGTAATTGAACATATTATATATTTATCGAATGGTCTTTATTTGATCGACCTTTGGTTATATTAAGTTTAAATGAGTAATTGGTAGATGGTAATTAATATTAATCTGCAGAGTTTTATATATAGTTATTAGAACACGATACTCTACGCTGAAACTTGCATTAAAAACTTTGACTGCGTATTACTCAATCACTTACACGCTGAATTAATGGGCAAGAAGCTAAGTGGATTGAATTACGGAATATTCATCCTCGAAACCAACAGATATACTATATTTTTCTATATACGCGTTCGTGTGTATGTATGTATAATGATTATCTTCTTTAGGATTTTATAACTCATCTATCCAAGTTGTATGGGTAACAGTCTTCTAAGCCTTGCTGATATATACCTAACTTTCTCTGATCTGCTGACATTCTTATCTCCGATATAAGTATGCTGTCATAATACTATATTCCACCCATCATCTATCATTCTTATGATTTGAATTTGAATGAACATATATATATATATATATATATATAGCACGCGCAAACAAAAACATATACATATATTATGGGTGTGCGTGTTTGTATGTATGGTTTTCATATTTTTCAATATAAAACGTGAATTTAGTCAATATAAACATGTGTTAGAATTGTATAGAGCCTCAAAATATATTTATTTATGTATAAAGTAAACTGGAATTATATTCAGAGCCACAAGTTCTTTCCAGCAGTCGGCTTTACATGCCTCTAGATTGCAAGGAATTCAGTGTTAGTTGTTTAAATTTCCATCACTGCATTTTCAACTGGTTATGTAATGGTTGAAGTCATTTGCCATATGTCATGCATCAAAAGAGGCTTTCAATGTGTCGGCAGATCGAAATTAATTCGTTTCTTTTGTCCTCATGTGTATGTTTATTCACGCGATAGGTAATTATACTTCATAATTTTGGCTTCTTTTAATAAATGCATAATGGACCGCACATAAAAAGTATACGAACGAAACATAAATTGAGAAAAAATGTTTCTGCCCAAGATCATAAAACGTTCAGAAAGTAATCAGAAAATTCAAGAAAGTAAACAGAAACCAAATAAGATTAAAACTTTAAATGTAATTGCTAATTTCAAAACGTAAGTCGAATTTATGGCAGTTGTTTTGAAACATTAATCCGAGTTGCATAGGTTACACCTGATTATCAGCAGACCAATATAATATTATATATAATCAGCATAATTGTGCATTTGAGCATTACAAAGATGTTTTGACACTAGACTAACGGCACATACCAGGTGTTTAAAAAATAATAATTAAATCTAGAGTATTAGATAGCGGCCTTCATACACAACAATAAATTATAAACAACCTATCTCATTCTGTAGTTTATGTATTCTTGAGAAATCCTTAATTTTGAAACACAAACTAAAATTTAAAATATGAATACCGATATAATTTGATGTGGCTCCCATATGTGAAAATACTCTCTTATTATCCTACCAAGAGTATTTCGAAATAGGGATACAGCAAGATTTTTTTTTTTTTTCGGCTTAAAAAAATATTTGACATCATATATATATGAATATCGTTAGAGTGGCGTCCCCTTTAATAACATTTACTTTTAACGAGTTACATACAAAATAAATATACTACAATTATCCTGCACTTACTATATTTTTTATAGTCTTAGAGTGCGATATATTTGATTCGTTGTATTTGAGTCGCTATTATTCTATGCCTTGATCTATTAGTTTGTTATAATATCTGTTGTTGATTAGAGTTTGTTTTATTCTGTGAAATTCTTTATCTTGTGCTGCATTTGTGAAGGACTATGTTAATGTTCTTCTAAATTTTGTACGCCTTCTGCATGTACATGTATGCGTTTATTTGTGTCTTTGGTGTCGAAAGTTGTTTTGTATTTATTAATTTCTATTTAAATATTTATGTCTAGAAATGCAATCGTTCTATTGCTAGACGTTTTATTTGTATCGTTCTGAATATTTAAGTTTAATATGAAATTCCTTTTGTAGATATGCTTTAATTTACCTACATTTGTTGAGTACATTATAATGAGTATATCGTTCACATACTTAGGTTATATCATATGTTGATGACTTGGCACCACATAATTTTGTGTTGTCGGCCACATAGAATTCTTGGAACCTGAGCGTCTAAAAGAAAATATGTCTTCAATATCTTTCCATTCATTAAATTTGCCTTGTGAACAGCGAAAGGTGTTTTGTTGTAGTGATTAGATTATTACTGCTTTGTAGAACAGAAGAATTATTTTGCTGCCCGGCTGTTAAATAATTCTTTCTACTTTTGGCACAAGGCCAGCAATTACCCAGTGCATTACTGGTACTTTATTTTATCCACCCCGTAAGGATGAAAGGCAAAGTTAACCTCGGCGGGATTTGAACTCAGAATGGCAAGGGCCGTAAGTCTATGCGTCAAAGCATGGCGTCCAACCTTCTACCGATACTGCCAATCCACCATAATGGTTTCTGATTAGGCTTGAGGCCAACAATTTTGAGGGAGGGGAGGTCAATTAAATCAACCACAGTGCATTACTGGTGCTTTATATTATCAACCCTTAAGGATGAAAGACAAAGCTAACCTCGGTGGGATTTAATATCAGAACGTAAAGGACCGTAACTCTATACCGTGAAACAAAGTGTGTCAGGCTCTACCGATACTGCCAAACCACCACCCTCAGCTGTTAAAAAAAGCGAGTAGCCATGTGTACATTG
Source organism: Eledone cirrhosa (assembly GCA_964016885.1). NCBI lineage: Eukaryota > Metazoa > Mollusca > Cephalopoda > Octopoda > Eledonidae > Eledone > Eledone cirrhosa. Next base: position 147,160,825 of record OZ024743.1, on the reverse strand, counting down.
TGGTCACAATATAAAACAAAGTAGCACCTATGCGTAGTAAATACACAATATATTCGTCGTAATAAGCACACCGGAAAACGTGATAGCATTAAAAAACAGACAAGAAAATAACTTCGTCTTAAACATCCAGTTCCAGAACGATACAAATAAATCTCCTATGAATATATTAACCCCATTTCTAGACATAAATATTCAGAAAGGAAATAACAGATGCATATGTCCTTGTACACCAAATACTCAGAAAAGGGAGCATACTTAACTGTGTACAGCAAATGTCCAAATAGGTATAATGTGTCAGTAGTAAAATATCAATTTAGAATAGTCTTTAGATACTCCCCAGAGAAGAATGTGCCAGGTAATGAATCCCAGACAAGTTAATAATTGCTTGTCAACATTAAACATTCTAACAACAAAACAGAATATTACCATTACAAATAGAACACAAGAATTACACGAGACACTACACCTATTAACAATACACAAAACACAACTAAAATGTATAGTTAGAACCAAATATATACTAATAATAGAAGTGATAAAGGGTCATCAAAATCCCCATGAAATAGACCATCAAATGCCTTACACAAACGTATAATATTACTGTATAATATTAAGAGGCAGAAATGAGGAGTGATATCATCCACGAGCGTGAATTGTGGGGTTACGATATATATTATTCCAAAACAAATTAACAAAAGTGAGATGAATTTGTGAAAAAAACTGTCGGTAATGAAATATAGACTACAAACATACAAACAAGCACAAACACACAAAAAAATATACATAAACGCTTTTACATATATATATATATGTATATATAATTCCTGTTGATGAAATGAGTCCTCTGTTCGATCATGAATACCACGAGATTGCCAATTACGTAAGTCTGATAATTGATTTCGGTTTCATAGAAACACTTTAAACGTATAACGTTTGATTTGTCCAGGTGTATTTTTTTCAACCTGTTAGTTCTTTCGTTACTTTGGTATTGTGTGTTAGATTTTGCCTGCCACAATGTTCAATTTGTCAAGCTATTTAAACGTATGTTATTACTCTAAGGACCACACACATTCATATCGTAGATCGAATTTGCTTGCACACCGCTAAAGATTCGATTTTACTAAGCCTCCAATTATATTATTTTCTCCTAGATTTAATAATTACCTAATTAATTGAATTAGACAATTCTGTTGATTGGTTAATTATTTGTGTTTGTTTAATAACATCTGGTTGAGAGCTTATTCTGAATGTTAGCGGAAATTATAATATTTCCTGTATATAACAATTTGAATGACCCGCCAAAAACCGGGGTTATTTCCCTTGTTGGAAATAACACGTGACAACTAAATTTTCGAATCGCTGCTGCTAGCAGCACCATTTAGTATTCGCCCCGTTCTTTGGTAGAACGAAATTCATGTTGATGAAATGAGTCCTCTGTTCGATCACGAATACCACGAGATTGCCAGTTACGTAAGTCTGATATTTGATTTCGGTTTCATAGAAACTCTTTAAACGTATAACGTTTGATTTGTCCAGGTGTATTTTTTCAACCTGTTAGTTCTTTCGTTACTTTGGTATTGTGTGTTAGATGTTGCCTGCCAGAATGTTCAATTTGTCAAGCTATTTAAACGTATGTTATTACTCTAAGGACCTACCCTTGTCGAGTGCTTTGCTAACTCATTCATATCGTAGGTCGAATTTGCTTGCACACCACCAAAGATTCGATTTTACTAAGCCTCCAATTATATATATATATATAGAAAGAGATTTACACACCTAACTGACACACACACACACACATACATACACATATGTGCATATATTATATATATATATATAATATATATTATATTATATTTTATATATATACATATAATATATGCACATGTGCGTGTGTGTATATATATATATACACACACACACATATATATATGTATATATATATGTATATATATATGTGTGTATATATATATATATATATATATATATATATATATATATATATATATATATATATATATATATATATATATATATATTACGATACATTAACGGAGCCATAGACTCTCGCCTTCCCTGTAAATAATGTGCTCAAAGGAGAGGAAATCCCGAGCTCTTTAAAATACAATATGTTGAAAAGGTAACACACTAGAGAGAGACACAGTGTGCTATCAATAAAACAGGGAAAAACCACCAGTGTATGGAATTTATAACCTATGAAAGGCAGAGTATAGACACGATAAATAAAAATATAAATTAAAGCGTAAATAAATATCTCTATAACTATATAACATACGTACAAATCCAAAGTGATCTGTTTCGCCAGTAAGTTGTTGACAGAAATGAAATAACCCAGGTACATCAGCGTGTGTAAGGCTATACATTTCAGACAACACTAAGAGAATTTTTAAAGCGACCGTCCAGCTACACGTGGGAGAGAGAAGTCACAGCGTGTTTAAGGGCAGTGAACCAGTGGCCTCTGAGGGATGAGCTGCTAGAAAGGGCATCCCAAAACCTCTCAGAGAAGTGTGCTCAACCAAACAGAGAGAGAGGAAATACTGTTATAAGGAGCGAAATATCACGATACGTTAACGGAGCCATAGACTCTCGCCGTTCCCTGTAAATAATGTGCTCAGAGGAGAGGAAATCCCGAACTCTTTAAAATACAATATGTTGAAAAGGTAACACACTAGAGAGAGATACAGTGCACTATCAATAAAATAGGGAAAAACCACCAGTGTATGGAATCTATAATGCAGAGTATACTAACGATAATTAAAAATATAAATTAAAGCGTAAATAAATACCTCTATAACTATATAACACATGTACAAATCCAAAGTGATCTGTTTCGCCAGTAAGTTGTTAGGTTGAGCACACTTCTCTGAGTGGTTTTGGGATGCCCTTTCTAGCAGCTCGTCTCTCAGAGGCCACTGGTTCACTGCCCTTAAACACGCTGTGACTTCTCTCTCCCACGTGTAGCTGGACGGTTGCTTTAAAAATTCTCTTAGTGTTGTCTGAAATGTATAGCCTTAAACACGCTGATGAACCTGGGTTATTTCATATCTGTCAACAACTCACTGGCGAAACAGATCACTTTGGATTTGTACGTGTGTTATATAGTTATAAAGGTATTTATTTACGCTTTAATTTATATTTTTAATTATCGTGTCTATACTCTGCTTTTCATAGATTATAGATTCCATACACTGTTGATTTTTCCCTGTTTTATTGATAGCGCACTGTATCCCTTTCTAGTGTGTTACCTTTTCAACATATTATATATATATATATACATATATAAAAATATATATATATATACATATATAAACATATATATATATATATACTCACGTATATATATAAACATATTATATATATATATATATACGCGCGTGTGTGTGTGTGTGTGTGTGTGTGTGTGTGTGTGTGTGTGTGTGTGTGTGCGCGTAGGATACTGGGAAATACTAATTACTAAAGGTGGTACAGAATTGAACATATTCTGATTCTAATGCCATTTGCGTCCAATGAACAAATCGAAACTAGGGTTGAGCTGAGTGTAACTGATGAAAGCTCCGGGCTGGATATTCACGAAACACGTGTCACGTGTGATTAAGAATAAAATATATTACATTGAAGCGTCAGTCCCTGTCTTAATACATACACACACATATATGAATATATATATATGTATGTGTGTGTGTGTGTGTGTGTGTGTGTGTGTGTGTGTGTACATACATATATACATATATAAATAATTATGTATATATTATATATATGTTATTGTGTGTAAGAGAGAGAGTGTGTGTATGCTGTGTGTGTACGCGTATGCATATAAGTATTTACACACACACACACACACATATAGATATATAGATAGAGAGAGAGAGCGAGCGCGGGAAGGAGTAAATTTCCGTACGAATGAAAGATTATAGGTAAGAATTAAAAATAAAAAAGAAAGAGTTGTATTTAAAAATTTCTAGTTTTACTGTAATCGAACAGAATGAAAGGTTACATTGAGTAGATAATAAATTTTGTCAAATATTACTGGTTTCGATTGGTATAACTTCTGTGATTTTCCATTGTTACTATTTACCTATAACATTTGATTTGTATGGAACTTTACCCCATCCCCCCGTCCCCCCTCTCCACCTCTCTCTGTCACCGTCTCTCTCTCTCTCTCTCTCTCTATATATATATATATATATATATATATATGTATATATATATATATATATATATCCATTACAACAGCAGAGGTCCGACGAGCTTTTGATTCCCGAGTCGGGCCAGATCGATGCAGATCGAACCTTCAGCTGATTAATAGCGAAACGCGTGTCATCAATCATTAAACGTAATGCATAACAAATCGTCCTTGTAATTATATATATATATATAAACACCAGCAGGTTAAAACTGTAGTAAGTAGAGCACTCAGTCCATATGATGAGTTCAGTTTAAAGTTACTTAAACAACAAATTAACAAACCATTCTCGATAACGTTCCAACCAACGGATTCTCATATATATTCTCATATTCTGAGAGCAATTAGAACATATGTTCTAACTACGCACAGAATATGAGAACAAACTTTTTGAATATTTGATAAGATTGATAGGCCAATCGAAACCGGTAATATTTGATAAAATTTGGATCCACTTAATCTAACAATTTTATAATTATTTGTTCTGTTGGATTAAGTAAGTGATTTTCCACTTTTACATTTTACCTATATATATGTGTATGTATATATATATATATATATATATATATATATAAGATATTCCGGGTTCAATCGGGGGTAACCACAGTAAGTAAGTTACTCAGTACATAGTAGAGTATAAATGTTTAATATAGAAAAGATTCTACAGGACTAGAACTGTTTCATTTGTGCGAAATCATCAGGAACCTCTCTCTCTCTGTATATATATATATATATATATATATATATATATATATATATATATATATATATATATATATATAAATATATATATAAATATATATATATATATAAATATATATATATAATATTCAACGATGAAACATGCACCATTTTGTTTGATATATAATTTAACACTTAAAGCTTCTGAACGAATTAGCGGTTAGATACGCTTCGGTGTATTCGTAAAACGCGGTCATCGGGAATTCACTTGATCCCCTCTCGTGCCATATTTCTTGGAACATTTTCTTATTTCTAGAGATAAATTACACAAGTTAATCAGACATTATATATATATATATATTTTTACTTATCTGCATTGCGGCGGCTTCCCAAATAAGCAATTATCTTCAAATCTCAAATCTTTTGGAAGAGGGGAATTATTTGCCTGATATTCGTTGGACTACTGGATAACTAACGTCAATCATCCGGATAAGAGGAGGGGCATGATTCGATTATGTACAGGCCACGGTTCCCTTTTTCTATTCCAAGGGAGCTTTACTCGACCTCTTCACCTATGCCTTATGGAGTTTTTCCTAAACAGCAAACATATTTTCAAATTTTTAATTCGACCAATGTTTTGTGATTTGGCCATATAATATGGCCACACACGCACACCTACACACACTCATATGTACATATGTGTGTGCGTGTGTATGTGTGTGTGTGTATGTGTATACAATATGTATATAGATATATATGCATACGAATATGTCCACGAGCGTGTGTGCATATACAGATATATATATATATATACACACACACACACATATGTATACACACACACATATATATACACACACACATGTGTATGTGTGTGTGTGAGCTGCGCCTCTTTTATACGGTGGTGGCCATAACTGGATGCCAAATCCTAAGGTCACGCATGCATGTTAAATGAGAGAAGCGTTGATTATAATAAATAAGCTCTCGAGCAATAGATTGAGCATTGCTTTCCTTGACCTTTTATCTACGGATATCCTACATGTATATATACTATTCCAAGTATCATGTACTCTTTCTAGTTTAAAACTGGTAAAATCCTTCTATGAATATATGCATATATATATATATATGTGAGTGTGTGTAAATATGTATATATATATATATTTCCCACTCTACTACCCTAAGTATTGAGTACTCTGGTGCGTTATGGTCCATCTGGTTCCTTACCACAATTCCTTTGCTATATATATATATATATATATATATATATATATATATATATACACACACACACACATATATATTTTTATATATATAAATGGAAGCTTAGTAAAATCGAAGCTTTGGCTGTGGCCAAGCAAAGTCGACCTACAATAAGGAATGAGTAGCAAAGCACTCAATAACATTACGTTTAAATAGCTTGACAAATTGAAAATTGCGGCAGGCAAAACCCAACCATACAATACCAAAACAACGAAAGAACTAATCAGGTTAAAACAGACCTGGACAGATCGGACGATATTCTGCAATACGTCCGATATGTTTCTATGAATCCGAAATCATCTATCCAACTTACGTAACACGTAAGATTGTGGTATTCCATGATCGACCAGGGGATTCATTTCATCAACAGGCATTCCGTTTAATTGCCTCAAACTGGTGTGAACAAACTAAATGCGACCGCCACAATAGATAGCCTTCAAACATTTCGTTGTCACGTGTTATTTCGAACAAGGGAAGCAATCCCCGGTTTTTGGCGAGTAAATTCAAAGGAAAAAATATTTCCGCGAGTAAATTCAAAGGAAAAAATATTTCCGCTCAACATTCCGAATAAAAGCTCTCAACCAGACGTTATTAAACAAACACAAATAATTAACCAATCAACAGAGTTGTCTAATTAAATTAATTACTTAATTATTAAGTCTAGGATATATTTTTTCTCTAGGGTGGGTAAAAATCCCGAGATC
>OZ024743.1:147111473-147133973 GCA_964016885.1 Eledone cirrhosa | reverse complement strand
CCATATCCTGATTTATACTAACCTAGATTTTGTGGGGTAACACAGCTCATGACTCGGATCCCCACATCGCTGGACATTGGCAAATCTCATGCCTTCTAGGTTAGCATTTAGCTATCTCTGGGTGATCTTTGCTACCCCATTTGTTCAGTCCAATGACTGAAGCCATTAAAGTATATATATATATATATTAAAATTTTAGTCTTCACATTTATTATTATTACTATATATATATATATATATATATATATATATATATATATATATATATACATAAAATCGAGAAAACACATCGCTAGAACAGCCGTTAAACAACTAAATGCTGTTAAAGATAGCGATGGGCAAAAATGCATCAGAGATCAGAGACTAGCGGTCAGTGGTCAACAGAGAGACAATCCACAAGGTGGGTGACAGGCAGATGAAATATAGAAAAGATTGAAAGAGGAGGGGGACAATGTAGAAGTGTGTTGGTGCACTGAAGTGACTGGAAGAGGAAATAAAGAAAGGCGATGTACATATGCGGCCATACTGGACAACTGCTTAAATTTATTTCCTTTCAGTTTTATTGTAGTTTTATGACTAGAAGTTCGTCTATAATTAATCTTATTTAATGTATCCTTTAATTATTGTCTGGTGCGGTATCGTGGTTAGGAGTTCATCATTTGCTTATGAATGATTCAATGGAGCTCTCTTTATTATTTCATAATATGTATACATGTACAGTCATACATGTTTAATCAACTGTACTCATGTGTATAATAGCTGCTTCATTTGTCTTAAATATTATTACCGTTGGCTCCCCTCTCATCTTCACCTACACTTCCTTGCTTCAACATTTACTACAATAATTTGTTCATTTAATGTGTATGCTGCTCTCCCCTATAACCTTATAGTATAACGACCACTATCTCCTTTTCAAATATCTCATCTTATGACATCCAGACATTACCGTGCCTGGTCTTTAACTTTCAAGTATTGAACTGTTAGTCTGAATAGAATATTGCTATTATATGAGTATTAGACAAGAATAGAAAGTTCCTGTCAATTCAAAGGTTCGCTAGCATTGACTAGTCTGACACTAACAGAAGGTTGGTAGCAGGTCTGTATATTATAGAAAATGGGAGGAGTGATGAGTTCAAAAGTGGTGTTATAGAAAATTAATGGCTGTTTAGACAAATAATTGATGATAATTGAGCTAAAAGTAAGAAATATTAAAATGAAAATATAACATTGTTAAATTGATTAGTTTGAACATTAGATTATTGATTTCCACACATAAAATAATGCTTTGTAGCATATACTGTAGCAGATAATTTGAGGAGGTATATAGCCAATTAAATTATTTCCAGTATTTAGTTTATACAGGTAAAATTCCGTTATAACGAATACCATTATAATGAATTTTTCACTATAACGAAATTCTTTTCATTCTCTAGGATAATAACAAACAAACGTTCGATTTGTATAGGTCGATCTCGTTATAAAGAATTTTCCATTACAACGAATTGTTTTATACCCCGTGAATTTCGTTATAACGGAATTTCACTTTAGTTTATCAATTCTGAAAGAATAAAAGGCAAATTTGACCACAATGAGATTTGAACTCAGAGCATAACGGAGTGTAAATAAACACCACAAACATTCTGTCCAGTTCTTTACCATTCCTACCATGTTTCATACAAATGAAACTAAAGCCCAGTAAGACTTCTGTGTTATTGAAACATACTCTTCCACCAACTAACAAACTAAAACATATACAAATGGTGAAGTCCATCCAATCCATGCCAGCATAAGGAAATAAATGGTTACAATGGTTATTTCAATGTTTATGCCATTAACAGCTGATTTTGATTTGCTAATTTATTTCCCTCGGTGAATATTTTATAGTTTTATATTTCAATAAAAATTAATCAGAATGTTAAATATTGTTAGAAAAACATTTATCTAATTTATTAAAGAATTGATATGTTAGATTAACCTGATTATCAGAATATATTCTAATAAATTTATATTTTGTAGGATATTGTATGTATGTGTTTGTGTGTGTGTATGTGTGTATATGTGTGTTTGTGTCTCTGTCTGGGTATGTGTGTGTGTGTGTGTGTGTGTGTGTTTTGTCTGTGTGTGTGTGAATACACAGTCTTCACACAAATCTTTAAACTCCTCAGTTGAAATGCCAATTGTTAAACTTTGGTCAACTGTTATGCTATTCTGTCTGTGATTTAAATCTCTCACCCATGCCATGCCTTAACCAGCCACCATCGAAAATACTCTAGGGCACTATTAATCATTTGCACTAAAAAAAAAATACTTTAAATTAAATTGTTAATTTCATTTAATTTGATCACAATAGAAAAACTGACATCATGCAAATAATAAAAATAATTTTATTTCAAGCTTAGAATTAGAATGAAATTTACTGCTGTGCAATCAGATGATTTGGCAATTGACTTATGCTAAAATATGAAATACATGATTACCAAACCATATTTATTTCAATTAAACAGTGTCTTTGAGAACTCAGAGGAAGAAATTACAGTTCTCTATAAGCATTATATTTGGGCTCTTAATGTTTGCCAAACCTCTATAATATACTTGCCAAAAACTTAATAATATATTAGTTTATGTTAAATATAATCGGTTAATGGAGAATATAAATAAAGCAAAATAAGTTTGGGTTTCTTTTATATTATGCTTTTACGTATTATACCTAATGTTCCAGTTTGAATTCATTATATAGGATTGTTTAGAATATAGAAATATAGTCTGCACAATTTTAGGTTAATGATAAATTAAGAATAAAATAATGAATAATTACACATTTACATTTTTAAACAAAAAATAACCTGCAAATAACTAAACCTTGGTTTGACTGTTGAGTGTATGTTCATACATTCCTTACATTCTTAAAGAAAACAAAATGAGTAAATATAAAGGTTATTGTATTTGAGATAGTAAAAGTAGTCAAATAATTAAGTAATGATTCAGAAAATAATTGTTTCTACTTTTGGCACAAGGCCAGCAATTATCCTAGTGCATTACTGATACTTTATTTTATCGACCCCGTAAGGATGAAAGGCAAAGTTAAGCTCGGCGGGATTTGAACTCAGACCTTATGATTCAGAAAATAATGTTGAACAACTTGAAGTTTAAAGTGAGACGTGTGTTACCAATTTTAGCCATCACTATATTGTGTAACCCAATACATATGGACAATTGTAAAGAAATGTCATTTTTTACCAATTTATATGTGTTTATATATTTATATATATATATATATATATATATATATATATATATATATATATATATATATATATATATATATATTAGGTAAATGGAAAAGAAAATGCTGACAAATTGTTCACAGTGAAAAATAGTTTAATTAGGAATAAGTGAGAATTAGTAATAGTATTGGTTAGTATTCAGTTTTGGTTTTAAGTTTTACCGGTTGCGCATTTCTAATGCTTTTCAAAAATAATTTTGGGATAGAGCGTCCGTGATGTTTGCTCTGATATATATATATATATATATATATATATACGTGTGTGTGTGTGTGTGTGTGTGTGTGTGTGTGTGTGTGTGTGTGTGTGTGTGTGTGTGTGTGTGTGTGTGTGTGTGTGTGTGTGTGTGTGTGTGTGTGTGTGTGTGTGATTTGTTTAATTTATGGAGTGTAGAATATTGATTTCTAATTTAGGCAGAGGCCAGTCAATTTTGGGGGAATAATAAAGCTAATTAAATCAATCCCTGGAAGGATGAAAGGTAAATTTGAACTCAAAATGTAGAGAGCCAGAACAAATACCGGAAAAGCATTTTATCCAACGGTCTACAAATTCTGCAACTCCACCATTGGAAATATTAGAAATTCAATTAAATATATTCCTAACGAGTTGGTGCCCTGAATCTTTTCATGATGATAGATGATTTCCATTCTGAGATGACATATTAGAAACAAGCATAGGAATCAAAGAATGAGAGAAGTTCTATGCATCTTGCAGCAACGTCTTATCATATTTGTAAATAGTTTTCATTCTGTTATGTATAACAGAAACAAGTCTGGAATTGAGCCAATGGAAGAGCTTCTAGGAGGTCTCTCAACCTGCTAGAAATAGTTACCAAATCTCATCATATTGACAGATGGTCTCCATTTTGAGATTATGTATTTGGGAATCAAGTATGAAATTAAGGAATTCCCTATGCAAACTCCCAACTTGCTGGAAGTAGCAGCCAAATCTCCCTCAAAACGAAGCTCAAGCATTTTACAAAAGAGGACACGTCAAAGAATGTAGTCCTTGATATACAAAAATATGGGAGGGTCATGGGGAAATCACTTTTGATAATACATATGTTCTATCAGAGACAGGCCGGTGCTAAATATCAACCAACAAAGAAACAATACATCTTACGTATACAGCTTCAAATGACTGATTGATCTTCTGCTATTTCTGAAATTACAATTCTTTGATTATGTTTAAATTTTAATATAAACAATGCATTATAAAATTCAAATTATAACTATTAAAAAAAAAAATCAACGGATGCATTTATTTTCCAGAATAGTGCAAGCTTTGTCCAAAGGATGGCTGTTAGTTAATAATTAAGTAATTATTATATGAAATATTGTAATTTATAAATTACATTCAATGTTAAAATATGATTCTTTATTTTGAAATATTCTTTATTTTAAAGAATTATATTTCAAAATAAAATATAATTCATGTTAAACAAACTAATTAAATAGCAAAGAATTGTAAGATGAACTATGATAAATTCTTATTAGAATACATCACAAAAAAGATTTATTTGTATCAATTTATGGTAAGACATAATTAAACTTCATATTCAAAGATTTATAAAACAATGGGATATAGCATAGAAAATGGAATTAACATAAATTCAACCAGCTGTTTTTATGAAATAGTGTAAGGTTTCATTCATTGTTTATGATAATTAATAAATTAGATAAATTCGACAATAGTCATTAATCTATTGACAACAAAGGAGTCGACACACAACAGGTTAAGTAGAGCATCAATGGCGTTAATCTCTCTCGTCCCACACTACCTGTAACAGCCATGAGTACTGAACATTTTTCTATACATATCAAATAAAAGAATCAATGTAAAAAGTAGCAAAATCATTAAAGCAATAGATAACAGGCTTTGTGGTAGTTGTTCCAGTTATCTGCATTCGCCAGGGTCAGCTTTGCCCTTCAATGTGTTGGAGTCAATACATGAAGTATCAACTCAGACAACAAATTTGAGGAAATGTTTAAGCACGAGACATGATGCCTTGTCGTATCAGTTTTAGATGTTTGCATTCTATGTTCAAATACCATATTGTATCATTAGCCTCCAGATAGGAGGTGGAATTTGAACTCAGAATGAAAACATCTAGAAGAGATACCACATGCCATTTATTTTTACCCCAAAGTGAGGAGGAAGGACAGTGTCCATGATGCCTTTCATATCTTTTGAGATTGGTGAAAAGGAGCGAGGAAAAGTATCTTCAAAATAAAGATCTCACTAGAATACTTGTGGCAGAGTATTTTATGTATTAACTCCAGAAGAATGAAAGGCAAAATTGACCTGGGTAGAATTTAAGCTCAGAATGCAAGAGGCTAGAATAAATCCTGCAAAGCATTTCGACCAATGTTCTAGTACTTGTCTAATTCACTCTCTGCTTTGTACAATTGAGGTTTAGTAAAAGTAAAATATATATATATATAATGCTTTAATGGCTTAGGTGGAAGAGCAGCAGCCATCACATTTTGTTAGTCCTTAAGGACAGTTCGACTGACAGATGTGCTTGCAAAGGGAAATGATAGCTTGCTCTCCTTCTTTGACTGACGATCCTGTGTTTCAGGATTATTACGTAGACAATAATTATCAGCCATTTTGTTTCTGTGTTGTTGGACTGCCGTCGTTTCTGATGAGAAGATCCCTGGTTGATTTAATAAAAAAAAAAAACCTGCCTGCGCATGAAATTAGCCTGAGAATTCCTCAGAATTGTGCACCCTTAACAAAGTTCACTGATAGATTTGGCATGACACAACGTGTGATAAGGCTGGCCTCTTGAATTACAGGTACAATACATTTTTGCCAGCTGAGTGGACTGAAGAAACATGAAATAAAGTGTCTTGTTCAAAGTTGCAACGTGCTACCCATGATTACAGATGAAAATACATATATATAATCCGAGTCAAAAAGATGTGTACTTCAAAACAATCGACGATTTATATTCTCTTCTTCAGTGATTTATATAAAAACGCTCACATTTGAAGAAGAGCTCATCTTTGTTAATATACAGGAATTTTGCTGTTCCAAACAATTATACTAGACAGGGTAGGTTTGCATTCAGTAGGAATTTTATATATAAGTATAGTAAACAACATGGGCAATTGTAACATAAGTGAAGTAGTTAAAAAAATATTGCGAAATAGCTGCTATCAATAATTGTTTCTACTTTAGGCACAAGGCCAGCAATTACCCAGTGCATAATGATTAAAAAGAAACATGATGATAATTGTAATATTAATCATGATAAACATGATGAGGATCATGATGGTCACAACCATGTTCATGACGATAGTGGTATTGGGGGTGATGATGATGATGATGGTGGTGGTGGTGATGGGGGTGATGATGGTAGTGTTAGTGGTGGGGGTGATGATGGTAGTATTGTGGGTGGTTGGATGATATTGGGTGAAGTTGATGGTGGTAGTGGGGGTGATGGTGAGTGGTTGGGTGATGTTGGTGGTGGTGGTGGTGGTGGTGGTGGTGATGTCGGTGATGTCGGTGGTCGTAAGGGTGATTATAATGGTTATGATGATGCTGACCAGGAATATAAATACAATTACTCCACTTGAACCCTCTCACTTTAAAAACACACCAGTCTATTCATTTCAACAATTTCTATTGAAATCTATAAACAGTATTACAAAATCTTTCACTTTGACAGAAGTTTTCTCTTCTTCTTCTTCTCCTTCTTCCGAAAGGTCTACATTTACAGCTCTTTGAAATAATATCACCTTGAACACTTCTCTTTTAAATTCAATTATATAAATATACATACATATATACATACATATGTGTATATATATATATATATATATATATATATATATATATATATGTATATATATGTATATATATATATATATATATATATATATATATATATATATATATATATATATATATATGAATGTGCAAAGGATGTATACATATGTATGTATATACATGTGTGTGTACATGAGTGCGTGTATGTGTGTTTGTAATGAAAATGTTGAATTGGCAAAATTAGTTAATATATTTAAATTGTACAAGAACGGAAAATACTCAGAAACCCACAATACTCACTCACACACACATACACACACATATCTCTCTCTCTCTCTATATATATATATATATATCATATATATATATATATATATATATATCATATATATATATATATGTGGGGGGGGGGGAGACAGAGAGAGGGTGGTCCGTGTGCATTTATATGTTTCTACAAAGAGATCTGGCTTCTAAGATGTGTATATAATTTGTTTCACTCCATAAGTAGGTTATTCATTAAAAAAAATTCAATTATGGAGTTAGTAATAAATAATTGTTTCTACTTTAGGCACAAGGCCAGCAATTACCCAGTGCATTACTGGTACTTTATTTTATCGACCCCGTAAGGATGAAAGGCAAAGTCAACCTCGGCGGGATTTGAACTCAGATCGTAAAGGGACGTAACTATGCTGGAAAGCATGGCGTCCGACCCTCTACCGATACTGCCGGGACATAGGGAGATGAATAACAGGTAATTTAAGAAATATATTTATAATTAAAAAGCAGATTATGCATGTGTGTACGCATGTATGTATGCATGTATGTATCTGTGTGTGTATGCATATATGTATATATGTGTGTGTGTGTGTGCATTTCATTTATTTCATTTAACAGCGAAAGGAAACTGCAGGAGTAAAAAGAAAAGAACAAAAATCTGCCCAAATAATGAAACAAACAAAATAAATAATCAGCATATATATATATACATATATATATATATATATATATATATATATATATATATATATATATATATATATATATATATATATATATATATAGGAACTAGTAGGACCCGACGGCTGAGCTCAAGCCGTTTCGTCCAGAATTAGCCCTCGAAACGGCTTGAGCTCAGCCGTCGGTGTCCTACTCGTTCCTATTACCCACTCTATTACCCTAAGTATTGAGTACTTTGGTGCGTTATGGTCCACCTGGTTCCTTACCACATTTCCTTCGTTATATATATATATATATATATATATATATATATATATATATATATATATATAGTAATAATAATAAAATTGAAGACTAAAATCCAGAGAGGGCTCGATAAGTAGTTTCAGAAGATCCCGTTAAGGGTGAAAGCAGCGATTCTTTGCTTAAACTTTAATCTGTTATTTTAATAAATATATATATATATATATATATATATATATATATATATATATATATATATATATATATATATATATATATATATATATATATATATATATATATTAGGAGACGAAGCCAATCGAATAGAGTGGACATAACTTCGGCCATTTCCTCACTCACTATATGGAAAACTAATTTCGTATTATTAAAATCCGAACTTAGCTGGCCAGAGTGCACACTATTGTTAAACAGTGAGAGAGACAACTTCCTATGGGTAAAATGATACTTTCAACTTCTAAATAATTTCTATTAATTGAAATATATTTGGAAGTAAAATATGTGAACATCCAGTAATATAATCGCCTTTTGTTTCAATTATGTATATTTTCTAATTTATATAAATACCATAACAGTTATCATCATATTCAGTGTCAGATGATCCCCAAGATCAAAGGTTCTCAAAGTGGACGCTACTATTCTCCGAGGGCGTTGAGAAGATCCAGGGGTCGCTGGTGCCTAAGGGGGTAGCGGGGGTGGTAGAGATGTAGAGATGATATAATAGTACATGAAATAGTAAATGATACATATTATATATAAATAGAGTAAAATAAAAAATATATAATATTTATTTAATCATAGTATATATTATATTATTTATCATACACATTAACGATTTTATTTATTATATATTATTTACAACTTGCGTGTAGGCAGATGTCACCGGAAATAGTGTTGGAGGACACTGAGGGTATTACATGGCCGTGACGGGGAGGGTCGCCTAAAACATTTGAAGAATCTCTACTCTAGATTAATAATTGTTTCTACTTTTGGCACAAGGCCAGCAATTACCCAGTACATTACTGGTACTTTATTTTATCGACCCCGTAAGGATGAAAGGCAAAGTTAACCTCGGCGGGATTTGAACTCAGGGTTTGAACGCGGGATTTGAAAGCATGTCCGACCCTCTACCGATGCTGCCAATTAAGCTCTATTTATTTTGTATTTCATACATAGTTTTAAAGCCTTCCTTTACCCTATTCTACCGAAGGACTAACGTCCGATACGTTGAGACATTATTATTATTTTTTCCCACGAGAAGACTGTGTAGTTATTTTCTATGTTTGTTGAACAATATATACATACAATCATACACAAATACGCACACTTACACACTTACACACACACACACACATATATATATATGTACATACATACATATATATGTATATATATATAGGAGGTGAGTTTTATTGTAGTACAATAAAGCAATGCAGATATCCGATAAGAAGCACTCTACAGTTTGTGGGACTGGAGTATACATAATATATAAGAACAAAAGATGGTTAAAGGAGTTCCATGTATTTTATTAGTTGTGGATAGTTCAGTTTTAAATCAACATATGTTGATTTAAAACTGAACTATCCACAAGTGTTTTTTAGCCTTCATATCATGTCCTCCTGTTTTATCTGATGAAAACACAAATATTATTGCATGATGATATTTGTTTTTGAAATGCGCATAATAAAATACATGGAACTCCTTTAACCATCTTTTGTTCTTATATATTATGTGTGTATATATATATATATATATATATATATATATATATATATATATATATATATATATATATATATATATATATATATATGTATATATATATATAAGTGTGTATATATATATATATATATATATATATATATATATATATATATATATATATATATATATATATATACACACACTTATATATATATATACATATATATATACACACTTATATATGTATATGTGTGTGTGTGTGTGTGTGTGTGTGTGTGTGTGTGTGTAAGAGAGAGAGAGGCGAGGGTGGATGATTGGTTTGCACTACTGGTGTCATGACTTATCTTGTTATTCAGCATACACAATGATTAAAACGCAATACAATAAACAATATTGATTATGAGAAAGTACATAGGAAAGATGTGATAAGTGTAAATTTGTTAGTAAATATATTTCTGTTTGTGTGTGTGTATGTGTGTTTGCGTGTGTATGCCTATGTGTTTGTGCGTGTTTACGTATATATGTGTGCACATGAAGGTATACATCTGTTGTCTATATGTCCTTTGTCTATGTGTTTTCAATTGTAAAGTATTGTGTTTTTTGATAATAGTCCTTAGTCTGATGAATAATCACATCATTAGCGATGTTTGCTGTAACTATGTTTACATTATATTATCTTACCAGACACACAGTCATATATATCTCATTTATATCCACAATGAAATGAAAGAAAGTAGAAATAAATCCAAAGTCATAAATAGATAACTTAAGTTGCTGTTTAGCCACATGGATGTAACATGACCAAGTGGTTGAGAAGTTGGTTTCACAAACATGATATTCCGGGTTTGATCCCGCTAAGGAGTACCTTAGGCAAATGTCTTTAACCATAGCCTCCGGTAGAGCCAAAACATGTTGGTGAAATTGGGTAAATGGATACTGTTTGCAAGCCTGTTGGGTGGAGTGGAGTTGTTGGTAAAAGAGCCATTCTTCATACAAATTGCGTCAAATTGAATTTCCACGAGAATTTCGTTAAGGATACATTTATCTAAGGAATACTCACTTGCTTACATGTAGGCAGTTCCATTGACGAAAGAACTGGAACAATGATCGTCAAAACTGGCGAGGTTTCTCTTATCTTCATCAGCATAACCACATGTAACCCCTGATCGAGCAAATCTATGATCAAAGAGATTCCAAGCATGTCCATTCCCTATTTTCGCTATGTACAGTTTAATCATAGTCTCATTGTCTAATGTATCTTTCTTAAATTCTCAGTATGTGAGTTGAAGAAATTTGGCAGCTATTTCTAGCAAGTCAAATGACCATATAGAGGCTTTCTCGATGACTGGTAAGGGTCAATGTTTATATTGTACGTGGAATTTAGGTGATTGGCTTCCTCTGATGTCTCTATAACACCAACAGCTGACCCATTGACACCTTTTTTAGAGTACACTCTGTTGCAAGCATTCCCTCAAAGTAGGTCTAAAGGCTACTTTCCTCCTTTTCCTTGCCAGTATTGTAGAACCTGAAAAGGGTTACGAGTGCTGTCGATTCTCTTCTTATCACGTGTATAAATGTGTAATAGTAGAAAGAAAGAAAGAAAGAAAGAAAGAAAGAAAGAAAGAAAGAAAGAAAGAAAGAAAGAAAAAAAAAGAAACAAAGAAACAAAGAAACAAAGAATGAATGAAATAAATAATTAAATAAATAAAGAAATAAAAAAAGTAAATAAAAAAAATATATAAATATTTCATTTTCACAAATCTCTTCACACATCACACACATCATCTGCTATTCTTTCATTTATATTCATTTTAAATATCCCAGTTGCTTAAAAATTCCTCTCTTTTCAGGTTGTTTACACAGATATTTTCTGTTTCTCTAATATGGCATGCTTGAGACAGAAACGATATGTTGTTTAGCCACGGTCAAGCCTGACGGAGGAAACTAAACTGGAATCAAGGGTAATTCCAGTCATGGCTACTTCATCGTTTTGTTTGGAATATGTCTTGACAAAATTGTTTAATAGGTACAATTAAAAACTGACAATCAGCAGTTTGAGGACGAATTATGTCTATTTCTAATTGTCAAGCGATCACACAGAGGATCCTTTCTTGGCTTCGTCAGAGATAATCTAAGTGTTCTCTTTAATTTGTTTGTTATTTGAATATTCCCCCTGTCAGATTTTCTCATATCTAAAGTTATAAAGCCGAAGGGAGCGCATTCATTAAAACTACTAAAAATAGCAGCCAAATTTCCCTCAAGCAACACATTATATAAACACTTTGTATAGTGTATGTAGTCTTGGATAAATTGTCCAAAAATAAGATCAGATGATGATGGCTGCAATGCTGACTTCTTTTTCTCTTAAAGGAGGAAGACCAGCACCCACGATTCATTTCAGGGCGTCTGAAATTGATGGAAAGGTGGAATTAATTTATTCTCAGATCAGGGGCCACTTCTGAATGCTTACAACCGAATGGTCTCCGGTACAAACAACTACGGTTCAGATGAGTGTGTTGAACGATCCTGTCAACGAAGTCTCACACAATTTACCAAATTTCACTCACAAATACTGAGTCGACACAAGGTCATGGTAGAAGTTATGTATACATAGTGCTACACCGTAATAGACGTCTGTCCTCTCAATGTTAAACTTTGTAGAAGCTGGTCAGAGGGATCACACCTCTACTTGGGCGATACGCTTAATCTGTCGCCTTGTTTAATACCACTGTTTAGTACTTAGATGCGTTTGGCAGAGTCCATTCCATACACACAATCGAATCAGATCTCTCGTTTGAGCATAATTTCCTCCTAAAATGTTTATGAAAGAGCGATAAAATAACATTATCACCGACAACACTATCATCATCCTTGATCTGTATCATTAAGCATGCCCAACATTAGGTCAGTGGATTGGCAGTATCGGCAGAACATCGGGTAAAATGCTTTGCGGTATATAGTTACGGCTCTTTACGCTCTGAGTTCAAATCCCATCGAAGTCGATTTTACCTTTCATCCTTCCTGGGTCGATAAAATAAAGAACCAGTCATGTTGTAATGTTGATATAATCGACTTCCTCCCCCCTCAGATTGCTGACCTTTTGCCTAAATTAGAAACCATTATTATGTCCATCATTATATAATTACTCTCGTAGCTTACAGCAACACCTCTAATTAGTAATCGAAAACCTCTACATTTTGGTTGATCTGCTAAAAAGCGCTCCCTACAGTCTAAAAAAAAAATATACACTGGACGATGTAGTTCTGCCTCCACAAACACAAAGTAGTAATGACAAGGACGCCTACCATCATATGTTGCTCAATCAGTGACTACCTAGGGTTAAATAAGAAAATTATCATCATCATTATCATCATCATCATCATGACTTCATCGACAACATTAACATCATCATTAACATCATTCCCATAGGTTCTATTATCATTTTTATCCATTTTTATCCTCAACATCATCCTTATCAACATCATTATCATCATCATCATCATCATCCTCATCATCATTATCATCGTCAAAAACATCTGCAAATCTGTACTGAATCAAATGCACAAACATGTAAAATGTACAAGATTAAAAAAGCTTATTATTTTTTTTTTTTATTGTATGTGCAGTCCGAAACGAGTAGATTGCTGCATTCATTTTACCGCCATTAAAAATCTGTCGCCAAGCTATAACAAGAACAAAAACATCAACAACAATAACAACAATATTAAATATTATAATAATAATAATAATAATAATAATAATAATAATAATACGAAGAAGAAAAAGAAGAAGAAGAGAGGGAGAAGGTGGAGGGGGCGGACAAACTTTAATAAATTCCTTCAAAAAACACAAACAAACAAACAATATAGCAGACGAAAATAAGTAAATAACAAAACTTCTTTTCCTAGTGCTCAACCAAAAAGGATAGGAATATGAAAACGGCAAGAGAAAATGGACATAGTGGAGCCGAGACTAAAATTTATTAAAAGCTAAATAATTCCAGAGAAGCCGAAATAAAGTCACTGAAAAGTAATCAATGGAACGTTGTCGAACAATTTTCACTGCCATTACTGTATTTAATGGATGCAAGGAATGAGAGAGGAAAAAAAAGAGATATAACGAATGAAAGGAGCATAAATGACAAAAACAAAACAAGCGTACAACTATTTATATGTATATGTATGTATTTATATATGTTAGTGTATACAATATATATATATATATATGTATATATATATATACAAATAAAATATAGAGTTATTAACTCATTATATATATATATATATATATTTGGTGTTACACACACACACACACAAATATATATATATATACATGTGTGTGTGTGTGTGTGTGTGCATGTATGCAACTATATATATATATGTATGTGTATATGTATATATTTATATATGTGTGTATATATATATATATATATATATATGTGTGTGTGTGTGTGTGTGTGTGTGTGTAGTTGCTCACACAAACAAAATCAGAATATTCAATATATAGTGATGTATATTTAAAGATAAGGCAACAAATTGGCAGAGTCATTACGTCAGATAGAATGCTTCACAGTACCCATGCCAGCTTTCTACGGTCTGAGTTCATTTCCCACCGTTATCAACTCTGCCTTTCATCCTTTCGAGTTCGATAAATTATGTACCAGCCTAGTACTCGGGTTGATTCTTACTGTCTCTAACATTTTCTCTCGCTCTTTTTCCCTGGAAAAATTGGCTGTGTATCACTACAACGTTCCTCTCCTCAATCAGGAGTTAACCCTAACCTTAACCCATATATTCATTAACTGATTTAAACACAATCACTTTCCAGGTTTCCTATTACATATATTTATTGCTTTGTTTTTACAGCTTCTGGGCTTATAAGATATAGTAAAAGACATAACTTATGAATATTTATTGTTAGCAGTGAATTATTTTATTTGCATTGGTTAATAATGTTTAATGCAATGGACTTATAATTATAAGTTTAGGTGAGGTTAAATAAATTATATAGTAATAAGTTTAGAGAACTAATGATTTGAAGTTATGAAAGTGACAGAGACTATATTATTACAGTCTGAGTTCAAATCCCGCCTAGGTTAACTTTGCCTTTCATCCTTACGGGGTCGATAAAATAAAGTACCAGTAATGTACTGAGTAATTGCTGGCCTTGTGCCTAAAGTAGAAACAATTATTATATGATATAGTGGTTAGCGACAATACAATAATTGATGGTATAAATGACAAAGACGATAGAGTTTTGGAGTGAAATATAGACTGTAGTTGTTCTTGATAAATAGTTAAGTATTGATATGTTCAATTAGATAGAGGACTAATCTTCCAGTGTTTTAGTGAATATTTATCAAAAATTTGATGTTTGATGAAGACCACTAATCGGACGTGATAATAGTACGCGGGGTAAATGTAGTAACATGTTCTTTGAAACACCAGTTATAATTGGTTATTTTTGCCTCATTCTCTTTTTCTACCAATGTAAGGAAGAAGTATGATTGATGTATCTTTATTTCAATTTACTTTTCACTGTACCTAATGTTTAAATATGTTATGTATGTTGTGTTTAGTGGAGTGACTACTTCTACGTAAATAATTTCTTCATCGAAATATGAGTGAATAAAGGAGGATGCATTTATCTTTCTGCGTGCATCAGTTTCAAATAATTTAGTTTGTGTGCTATTAGTTTTATTTTTCGTGGAGTTATAGCTGTAATTCAGTTTAAGCATATTTTTATCGAACAATCTTCTGTAGCACTGGTTAAAGTAAAATGTTTGTGTAATATGACTAGGTGGAAACAATTTTTTCTTAATATTTAACCAATTAGTTACAGGACATACACACGACACACAGATGTATACACACGCATGTGTGTATGAATATATATATATAAATGTTTATATATATATATATCAACTAGAAATTGATTGACATATAAATAAACATATGAAACAATCACAGGGGATAATTTGTAAAAGTGTGTAAGCACACATAGCTAGGTAGGTAACTAAATAAAGTTTAACTAGAGCTTCAAAAATAGATACATTGTAAAATGATTAATCTTCCTTGTATATATTCCATTAAAGAAATATATTTCACCAATTAATCGACTGGTAAACGACAGAAGCCAGATCCTGGATTTTAAACAAGGGAGAGGTTCAACCATCTGTGTTTACGCATCAAATTCAAATCAGCGACTGGCTAGTAACACGTGCTGTATTTACTAAAAATACACACATCATACCAGCTTCATCCCGGTGGCGTGAATAGGGTTATCGACAACTAGAAACAGCAGTCAAGTCCTTTCAACTGAGTTATGTTTATTTATATGTCAATCAATTTCTAGTTGATATAAAATGCTCGGATCTATTCATTAGAATCTTGGTGCATATTTTACGGGTGATATGGCGCATGTCTATCCGGCATGACACCCTTAATTTAATTTATTTTAATTTAATTTAATTTATCTTAATTTTGTATATATATATATATATATATATATATATATATATATATTTAAGAGGTCAGTTACTAGGATCGCTTCTGTTATTGTCATACAATTTAACCTCTCCCGAGGAGGAAGCCGCATTCACGACGCTTGACCAATTGCAGCTTGGTGAGGTTATTTAACCCATAGTTGGAGTAGGTGGGCGTTAACTCAGTGGACTTCATCTGCCCTTGATCAGCTCTTGTTTCTTGTGCTGCTAGGTTTCCACTTACCCTCCCCACCATACCAGGGTCTGGTGAGGGAGCCGGTTTAGTCGCCGACCACCAGACTATGAAATATATATATACATAGGACAGATTTCTGTATTTTCTGTATTCCGAATTCCTCTCACAGGACATTGGTTACTCCAAGGCTACATATATATATATATACATATATATATATATATATATATACACATACACACACACACACACACACACACACACACACACACACACACACACACACACACACATATATATATATATATATGTGTATATATAAATATATATAAATATATATATATATATATATATATATATATATATATATATATATATATATATATATATATATATATATATATATATATATAGGAACCAGTAAGACCCCGACGGCTGAGCTCAAGCCGTTTCGACGGCTAATTCAGTCCAGAATTAGCCGTCAAAACGGCTTGAGCTCAGCCGTCGGGGTCTTACTGGTTCCTATTACCCACTCTACTACCCTAAGTATTGAGTACTTTGGTGCGTTATGGTCCACCTGGTTCCTTACCACATTTCCTTCGTTATATATATATATATATATATATATATATATATATATATATATATATATATATATATATATGTGAAAAATATGGGGAGAAGAATACTGCATGGTTGCACATGGATAACATGTTATAAAACGAGTCCCTCATCAGTGATTGCCAACGATCATTGGTATTTCATTGCATTAAAAATCATATACCTCACGTTGGTGCAATAATAACTAAAATAAGTTATTAGGACAATTGAAACGCGTAAAGCGAGTAAGACAAGTAAACAACACAGGGGAAAGCTAACCGAAGATAGAAAGAAACACAAGCTACATGGTTATTCTGTCAGTATAAGCTGCGTGAATATATGAGCGAGTAAGAAATATACCTTCCACTAGTGAATCCGATGTAAGAAAGAAGGAAAATCGTTTTCGTAGCGAACGGCGGGAAGTGAGAAGGGGAGAAACAGAGAGTGAGTGGGTGGAAGTGCGAGGAAGAGGTCAGTATAGAGAAAGTGTTAACTGACATGACAGAGGGGACGAAATATATATATAGTAATTGTTTCTACTATTGGCACAAGGCCAGCAATTACCAGTACATTACTGGTACTTTATTTTATCGACCCCGTAAGGATGTATATATATATAGTAATAATAATAAATTTGAAGACTAAAATCCAAAGAGGGCTCGATAATGATAAATATATGTCAATTATATAAGAACCGTAGAGCAAATATTTGTTTCAGACGATCCCGTTAAGGGTGAAAGCAGCGATTCTTTGCTTAAACTTTAATCTGTTATTTTAATAAATATATATATATATATAGAGGTTATATTTAATTTGTTGGGATACAACAAGCTAAATATTGTTATAACTGATATAAAGCACTCAACAAATTATTGGAGTAAATATACAATATATTAACAAATGGAAACTATATTTATAAAACCATATTTATTTCATTATACATATTTCAAGGGCCACCAGAGCAAAATATGGTGCGCTTTCATCAGATAAAATATAATATAGTTTGGTTTTATAAATAAATATTGACATGCCCTTAAAAATGCAAACATTCTGGCTGGAATTTTATTTATAAAACCAAACTATATTATATTTTATCTGATGAAAGCGCACCATATTTTGCTCTGGTGGCCCTTGAAATATGTATAATGAAATAAATATGGTTTTATAAATATAGTTTCCATTTGTTAATATATTGTATATATATATATATATATATATATATATATATATATATATATATATATATATATATATATATATATATATATATATATATGATCATGTTTACTGCTATTACCGTACTTACAGCAGAAAGATAGAAAGAGGAAGATATTACAATCACATGATGACGTTTTTGCCTCATGTTTGCTTGATAAAACATATCTAGGGATTTTACATTGTTGACATTACAAGTGATGCTACATTATTATGCACACTGTTCCCCTCTCAGAATATCAGAGTCAAATCCTTGAAGCCATAAAATCACATTTTGATATTAATTAATATCAAGATATGATTTTACGACTTCAAGAATTTGACTCTGATATTCTGAGAGGGGAACAGTGTGCATATATATATATATATATATATATATATATATATATATACGTAGGTCCCGGGTTGAGTCGGGGATAACCACAGTAAGTAAGGTACTCAATACATGGCAGAGTAAAATTTTTTTATTTTATAGAAGGAGCTTCTACAGGACTAGTACTGTTTCATTCAGATGAAATCTTCAGGAAGCTGGGTGTCATATTAATATGACACCCAGCTTCCTGAAGATTTCATCTGAATGAAACAGTACTAGTCCTGTAGAAGCTCCTTCTATAAAATAAAATAAAATATATATATATATATATATATATATATATATACGTTAATTTCATTGCCACCATTTTCTTCAGAATCTAAATCTTAAACAGTGTTTACATATATTGAAAGATCATTCCGTTAATATTTGAACATTTTATGTTCGAAGTGAGACTTTGGCAATTCAAAGTAAGATTAATTAATATCAAGATGTTATTTTACGGCTTCAAGAATTTGACTCTGATATTCTGAGAGAGGAACAGTGTGCATAATAATGTAGCATCACTTGTAATGTCAACAGTGTAAAATCCCTAGATATATTTTATCAAGCAAACATGAGGCAATAATTTCATCAGTTTCTATCTTTCTGCTGTAAGTACAGCAATAGCAGTAACCACTATCATAAGAGTCTATGATGACTACATGCCCCGTCAGACACTTGTATCATATTTGTTCCCCGTTTAATTGATGCTATTTGTCTAGGTATTAAGAAAAGCACTGCTCAAAGAATAAGCAGTATAACTCTTAAGCGATCATGTGCCGCACGGTACATAAAATACACTTTTGTGCAACAATTTTAGAAACCGCTCACTCCGTCAGACTTTATCAATGCAATGATTCCATAGACAACGAAATATTGTGATTGTGATTTTAAAAGAGTGGTCTTTCCATTTTATTTCATTTATAATATCGTATTGCCCAACTGTTAACGCCTTGTCTGCTACATTCTCTCTATGAGAAGATACACTGTGTACGTTTAAGGTTTTAAGTGCTCTGAGCTCCCTATGAAATCACTATTCTCATTTTTAACTAGTATATCCTCATTTAGAATTGCAAATACAGTAGTATCTAAAACACCCACTTCACTATATATATTAACTGGATACCACTTCAATTACTACAACCAATTACTATTAATTTTGCCATAACATAATGTTTCTTAATTCATTTTCTTGTATTGAGTCTTAAAAGAAAATTAAGAACAAATATTTTTTCATTATGTTTGCATTGCTGGGTATAAATTCTCGTTGGCTGTTAAGTTTGGGTTATTACCATGTTGCCTGATCATTTTGGCGTGCTTTTGTATTAGTGCACGTATGTATGTTTGGATATCAGTGGTTTCGTGAGAACATTTTACCGGGGATAAATTATCCGTCAGTCTCAACGGTAAACATACCGAACGGTGGACCTATTGAATTCCCATGCATCTATAAACCAACATATTTGGGTGGTTCGAAATGTTTGCATATGTATATATAAGTGTGTGCATTTTTCTATTAATATGTATGCTGGAACAGCAAATCTATGGTTGCTAAGTGTATTTATTATTGAAGGGTGGCCACATTATCTTTATCATTAATTAAGCACAAAATACTATTTAAAGAGAAAAAAGAATATAGAATATAAACGAAAAGGAAATGTATATTTAATTGGGTTTCGTGTTTCCCTATTGGGATATCGTTATGGTTTCTGGTTATGTAGTCATTAATTTATTACAGAAATCAGGTCACTCTAACTGTCTTACTAATTAGGCGTGAAATGCTATTCGAAAATATAATAAAAATAAAAGGGAAATGTGCGTTTTAGTGGGATTGCATTTCACTTGTATTAGGGTGTCTTTAAGGTTTTTAAGAATGTATCTACACATATGATATCAATTATTGATTCTCTGTACGTATTCAATATTTTGGTTTCATGTTTCAAGATCAATAAATTTTCCATGGGGCAAAGACGACAGGAAAATGCCGAGTACATTATTTTTAAAAAGTAATATATCTGTGGAGCCAGTGGTGACTTAAATCTTCTTTGTAATGCGCTAAGTGTATGATTTTGTTGCTGAAGCCAGCCCTTAAATTTGTCCACAGTTAAACTTATATAACCATTGTCGCTTAGGTTATTGCTAGGTGCAACACTCGCTGCATATGTAACTGATTTCTCTAGACTGTCATCTCTATTGATAATAGTGAATATATAAGGTAGCAACGAGCTCGGTAGGCAATTTAACGCGCAGATACGAATTCATTAGGTCTAGATTTTCATTATTATTGTTTTCTAACTTTACCTTTCATCCTTACGGGGTCGATAAAATAAAGTACCAGTAATGCACTGAGATAATTGCTGGCATTGTGCCAAAAGTAGAAACAATTATTATTGTTTTCTATGTCCTAAAAGAAGAGTTTAAGACAGGTGGACCGTAGGGACTTCTGCATGCCAATGCATCTGTCGAAGAACCACTGTATACTGACTTATATCCTGTACGTGGCTTGACCACATATGCTTTGGATTAAAATCTAATTTACTCGCTCATATATATCTGTGTAAACTAAAATCATGGTTAAATATGATAAGCGGCGGATAAAATTTATGCTAATTTCGACATTTTGACTGGGCTTTGAAAAAACTGTTCAGTTATAGACAGAACTTTAATTATGCGGCGAATTAACAGAATCGTTAAAGCATCAAATGAAAGCTTTATGGTATTCTTTCCAGCTCACATCGTTCTGAGTTCAAATTCCGCTGGGGACAACTTTATCTTTTATATCCTTGGGAGTTATTAAATAAAATACCAGCCATGAACTATGGTCAATCCACTGTCGCTCTCTATCTTTTTTTCTGTCTCTCAGAATCAGCTATGTGAATGAAGACAAGAAAACAAACATTTGTCAGAATTGTTTTACATTTTTAACGCCTTCCTCTTCGCACAAGTGTTTTTACTAAGCAATGTTTAAAAACAAACAGTGAAAATAAGCTATTCTTATTTTTTATTCTATAATCTAACACTGGCATCTTATACTAAATAAACTGCAAGATCACATTATTTTCCCTTACTACTAATGGATAGAAGAAGAAGAAGAAGAAGAAGAAGAAGGTAATCTAATCGGAAATACACTGCGTCTCACTGAATGTTGGGATAGTCACGATTATGCCTTCTTTGTCTGCTGGGTTAGAATGGACATGTGACTAAACAACATTAACTGTTTTAGAATGTTAAACTATAATATTTTAATTCCCTATATTTAAAGAAAATATTACGATTTCTAAATAGTTTTCTCTTTTCATCTTTCATTAATCTGCCATCAAACGAGGATACGGGTGGTTGGGAACCTGTACATGGCCACCTAGAGAGTAATCTTAAATTCCACATGTAATGATATAAAATACAAGAAAGAAAGAAACATAAATACTAAATGATACGAAAAATGATTACAAGGGCATAGGGATAAGGTGGAGCAAGAGGCAAAGTTGTCGGTGGAGTGAGGGTAATATTAAGTGTACTTAATTAGAAAAGAGTAATTAGAAAACAGTTTAACTTTGTTGGTAGAAAACATCAGCTTTGGGTGAGTTGCTTCGTTTTTAAGGAGTGGGGCGAGTTTTGACTTCAAGTTAGTAAATTCTAAATGTGTCATGCTTACCTAACACCCCCCCGACCT
>OZ024743.1:147093973-147106473 GCA_964016885.1 Eledone cirrhosa | reverse complement strand
TGTGTGTGTGTGTGTGTGTGTGTATATATAATATTATATATCTCTACACGATACATACACACATAAACTTATGTGGTACTGTGTGTATTTATATATATATATATTCAATCATTTTTTTTATTTGTTTGACCCGAATTACTTGGTCGTTTCTATGGCTGTGCGGATAATGGTTTAACCATCGTCTCAGTGTGTTTGGCCTTTTAACGTATGTTGTAGCTGTGGTTAGTTAGAATTATTGAGTGCTTGCCACACATCTCGGAAGTTGTTTTTCGCTAATTTCCAATAGCCGAAATACGATTCTCGCTAATTTATATTTATATTAATCTCCAGAGTCTAGCTATTGACCAGTTAATTTTCTTGATTTTTTTAGTTGATTCTATTGACTGATGAATAGCTTTTGTTAACTTTGAAACCATTCTGTTGAGAACTTAATTCGTTTTGTGATATTTTGCAATTTTTCAATAATATACACATACTGAATTCATCCGCCAAAAATAAGGGTTGCCTCCCTTGCCGAGCCCCACGTGGGTATTGGTAACGGTCAATCGTTGGCCTGGCACTTGAACTAAAAGCTTGTTGAGAAAGTGACTTCCTTGTTCAATCATCTTACAAGAAGCCTAACATTATTTGTCTAAGCGGACAGTACTTGATTTAGGAGTCGCAGAAACCCAAATGCTGGATTTTTACCAACCATCCAGGGGTCCGGGTAAATTTTTCAATCATTTTTTTATTTGTTTGACCCGAATTATTTGGTCGTTTCTATGGCTGTGCGGATAATGGTTTAACCATCGTCTCAGTGTGTTTGGCCTTTTAACGTATGTTGTAGCTCTGGTTCGTTAGAATTATTGAGCGCTTGCCACACATCTCGGAAGTTGTTTTTCGCTAATTTCCAAAGCCGAAATACGATTCTCGCTAATTTATATTTATATATATATATATAACAATGTTATCCTCTGATTGAGACGAAGCAAGAGTGTATTTAAGTGAATATATATAAAAATGAGTAAACTGATCGCTAGAACAGCCGTTTAAAACAGCTAAATGCTGACAAAGACAGCGATGGGGAAAATGTCTGAGAGGACAGGGACCAGCAGCCAGTCGTCGACAGAGAGACAATCCACAAGGTGGGTGACAGGCAGATGGAATATAGAAAAGACTGAAAGAGGAGGAGAACAAGGAGAAGCGTACTGGCGCACAGAACTGACTGGGAAAGGGAAATAAAGAAAGGCGATGTAGAAGACAAGCTTACACATGCACATCTTCACCCTCATCAGCTCTCAAATTAGCAGAATGGTTTCGCACGATGCAAAACCATTGGATATTTCGTTGAGCTATACCGAGATGTTTTTTTTTTCTCTCAGAGAGGCAGAGCCTGCAATTTGTAGAGTATTGAGTGACTTTATCAATGATACACCTTGAAGGAAAGTCATGCCTGTGATTTCTAAATTAATAGGGACAGGGAAAAGTAATTTATCAAGTTTCCGGAAATAAAGGATATTAAATTTTGAGAAAACTGTCATTTTAAGTTGTTAGCGATAATTTCGATATGATTAGTATATGGTGAGGTGACTCTTGCTCCGTACACCATGGGTTTAGAAAAGCAACACCCTTAAACGAGCAGAAGGCTCGATTACAGTAGGTGGATTGTTAATATGGTGGCTATGGAGATGTTGGTTTCAGAGGTAGTGTGTAATACTAGAGGCGATGTTCTCAAGTCACGAATAACTAATCCTAACGTTATGTGCCTTCAAAAGGTTGTGGTATTTGTATGTGGCCGTAATGAGTTGCCTTTCAAGAGTTAGAAAGTTCTTAGAAATATGTTACTAGCTGCAGTACCCGATAATACCCGGGAAATGTTATTTGCAGTTCCTAGAGTGCGCCTGAAAATGCTAGCGACCCTGGGTGACCAAACTGGATTTTCAATAGCAACCTTTGCTAGGTGTGTTTATGGCAGATCAATTTTTTGTGTGGAACTATCAATAGCTGTTTAAGTCATAAGTCCTTCTTCTATCCAGCTTTCTTCATTCAGAGCGAATAAGTCGGGAAAGTTTTAGATCGAAGAGTATCGAACTTATTCAACAAACTTGTGTATAAGAATAGCAAACTTACTGCCTCAAGAACAAACACAGAACAATTGAGGAAGTCATCGCAATTATTGATAATCGAGTGAACATATACAGGTACTGTTCAAGCACCCTGTATATCACCGTTTGTAAAGACCTTCGAATGACTGAAGCAATTCAATAAAACCATTCCGTTTTCCCCCTATAGTAGACATAACCGTAGTAAACACCATCATAAATCGGATAAACAATCAGAAATGTTGGCCCTAAAGAAGGCCTTGTAACGTTCACTGTTGCAGAGTATCAATAATGAGGGAGAAGTTACATCTTCTTAATTCGTGTTAATCCTCCCACGATCCGACACCTCGATATATCGACAAAATAAACATTACTCTCAAAGACGGCATGTTACAATTAACATGCCGGGAATACGAATATTCGTCAACATACGATTTGGGTAAGCCAACTTCCAGGTCATTGATCATCACACCTTTTTGCAATTTATCACCGATTCCTGCAGTTAACCTTAATGTGACCTAAGCGTGTGCACCTGTTCAGAATCCATATCAGTGGATTATATATATATATATATATATTTATTAAAATAACAGATTAAAGTTTAAGCAAAGAATCACTGCTTTCACCCTTAACGGGATCTTTTGAAACTAACAAAGTCAATCTGTAAACGCAGAACTGGATATTTCAAAAAACGTTGCAACCGGAGGAAGACAGGAAGACGATACTTTGGTTCGTGGAAACGTTCGCTGGCGAAGAACGGGAAAAAACGAATAATACGTCATTAATAGGAGCAGTGAAAAACATTTACGCGCAAATATATGAAAGACGTAAACTAAGAAAATTATAAAAATTAACTTACTTACTAAAATTCACTCCAACTAATTAGTTTCTGAAAGGGAATAAACGTGGTTTCCGAATGGAATCACGGAGAAAATCCAATCGTCATCAGGAAGTCTATTCTCAGTTAAGTTCCCAGGCAATGCGTGGACACAGGGAACTTATACAAAAATAATTCAGTGGATGGAAAAAAGCGAGCGAGGACTAAATTCCAGGACATTGAAAAAATCACTGCCTACTTGGTCGGTGGCAAATTCAAAAGAATCAATCACGTGACATTGAGGTTAATCAGTGAGGAGTGGAGTGCTAATAAGACAAGAGCCTGACTATTACTATGAACCATAGCAGCAGTAGTTTTGGCAAATTTTTGCTCAACAAATAATTTGTATATATATATATATATATATATATATATATATATATATATATATATATATATATATACACTCACAGACATTTGTTCAGTCATCAACCAAAGTTAGATTGTCATCTGCTTTGTTTGAAATGTCTTTATGTATATTTCTAATAAGTTGTCGCCTCGTTTTGGAGGACTAAATTGTGGGAGCAGGAAGGGGGTAGTGGGAGAGGGAGTTTAACATACAAGAATAGTATCTCCTCTTCCCCCTCTCTCACTGAAACGTCTTTTCTTTCCTCCTCCATTGTAAAGATGTCCCCAGGGGTTTCGTTGTTGATTTTTATTGAAACCCAATTAGCAAGTCCTGTTTCTGAATATTAGCTTAACATGTGTGTAAAGCTTCATCAGGATCGGATCACTGGTGTAGGCGCCAACTGGTTCCACACAGACAGAATTTGCCATTTTTATAGTAGATGGTGTTTATATTATGAACTGTTGTTTTGTCCCCTTGTTCTCTTTATAGACAAGCATCATAAACAAACCACTTCCCCCAATGACCTCGTTACAGTAGATTACTGGCCTGTCGAAAATATTGGAGGATATATTGGTGACTCTACTGTAAAGATCTACTACTTCATCTTAATTATAGCTAGGCGAATGGAACTCCAATGCATGTATGTATATATCGTTGCTTTCATTGTATTCCTACAATGGAAGTGCATACTTGTTTTAAGAAATCTCTTGGAAATTACCTATTATTAGGTTGTTAAAGATAATTATGTTTTAGGCAAGCACTTTGAATAGAGATTGTTTGAGGACTTTACCCCACAACCCTCTCAGGAATAATTGGGCGAAGAAGGAGAAGAGAATAAGAAGACTTTGAATAGAAGACATAGTAATATGTGAAATGCCAATACATCATCGCTATACAAACCACACAGGTAAGGAGTGGTTAGCTTCCAGGGGGTGTTAAGAATGAATAATTGTTTCTACTTTTGGCACAAGGCCAGCATTTACTCAGTGAATTACTGGTACTTTATTTTATCGACCCCGTAAGGGTGAAAGGCAAAGATAACCTAGGCGGGATTTGAACTCAGATTGGAAAGGGCCGTAACTCTATGCATCAAAGCATGGCGTCCGACCCTCTACTGATACTGCCAATCCACCAATGCCATAAAGTCAGCCAGCCAAGCCCTGTCATAATTGGCATGTGTGTGTGTGTGTATGTGCATGTGTGTGTGTGTGCATGTGTGTGTGTGTGTGTGTGTGCATGTGTGTGTGTGTGTGTGTGTGTGTGTGTGTGTGTGTGTGTGTGTGTGTGTGCGTGTTTGCATTTGCACTGTCATATTATGCTGTTTCTTTATATTCCGTAACTTAAGGTTTTTAACAGAGATCGATAAAATAGGAATCATACCATACCGGCGTCAATATGATCAAGTAAAGATTTTTAGATGATATCTCTCAATGGCTGAAACTAGTAACTGTGGAATTCTGAGTTCGCATGTAAGTTATATAAGTTCAAAAATATTATTGTAACGTTCAACACAACTATCAATCACTGATTTTACTCACATAACTTTTTAAATCGTAAACCAATGCTTAGCTATTAAAGGATAAAGGATATCCCATAACTCCTTGTGGAGTCGTAGAGGTACCGTCATACGGTGTGTCTAGGGCACTTCTAAACCTGGCGGAGACCAAACCCTCTTCAGACCCTCTCTAGGTCTGCACGATTTTTTTCTATAGCCGAAGAATCGACCCCAGTACTGGACTGAAAGGCAAAGTTGACTATGGTGGGATTTGAACTCGGAGCGCGCAATGATATGGGACACATACCGTAAAGCATTCTATCCGACGTTTTAATGACTCTGCCAATTCACCGCCTTAGCTATATGAGTGATCAAATCACCATAACTGTTTAACGTTTAAATTAGAACAAAGGACATTCAAATTAGTAATACAGTTTCAGTCGTTGAATATCCAGTTTTATTGCCAACAAAGCAGTCAATTTGTAAAACATTAAGCCATACTAACATTAATTTCCTTAATGACACATCGTTTTATTTATTGGGTAAGACCCACTAGAGAATAATTAGTTGATAGAATTAATATTTAGTTGGTGTGGAGTATATAAGCATACACATGGTATATTTCTCCCTCTCCCTCCCCCCTCTCTCTCTCTCCATATATATATATATATATATATATATATATATATATATATATATACCCTCACGCAACCACACACACACATATATGTATATATATTATTATTGGATTGGCAGTATCGGTAGAGGGTCGGACGCTATGCTTTCCAGCATAGTTACGTCCCTTTACAATCTGAGTTCAAATCCCGCCGAGGTTGACTTTGCCTTTCATCCTTACGGGGTCGATAAAATAAAGTACCCGTAATGCACTGGGTAATTGCTGGCCTTGTGCCTAAAATAGAAAGAATTATTATTACTATATATATATATATATATCAAATTGTTCTTCAAACATATAGCAATCTAAGCCACATTTTTTTTGTATAGAACTGAAGGAAATTCCCAACATGATGCGAGTTACAAGTAGGCATAGCCACACATTTCTTCTCTCTTGACTTTTGAAGATCATGAAACTTGTGAAACCGATAATAAATTATTATAAATAAACTTTCTGAAAGACTACAATTACATTTCAAACTATATTTTTAATCATGTGGGACATAATAAAAGTTACTTTCGAATATATATATATATATATATATATATATATATATATATATATATATATATATATATATATATATATATATATATATATATATATATACATTAACATATGTTATCAAACACTTATTTACATCATAATTTGATTTACAATTGTTTCATCCTCGTGGGACTTATCAGAATCGATCATTGTATAAACAAATACCTCGACAAGTTCATCTTTTCGAACGCACAAAATGTCCGTAGATTTTTGTTTACATTTTGCCAAAACTGCATAGTCATCAACAAGAGATAATGGTTATCATGTGTATCATGAGATTCATCCATACTGACATTCAACCGAATGTCATACACCAAAATGTACTTGTAACCATAGCCGATGTCACCTTTTCTACATAACAAATTCCTTATAAATGTAAAAATAATTTTTCAGATGCACACATCCACGCAGACGCACACCTACTCAACTACACACTCCCCATATACGGACACATGCTCATATATAGGCCCTTGTAAATCAAAATATATATATGTGCGTGTACACAGGCGTATGTACATAAATAGTAAAATTTAATAATATGACAAAATTATATATAGATTATAGATGTGTGTGTGTGTGTGTGTGGATAAATATGTATATATATATATATATATATATATATATTTACATATATATATATATATTTATATATATATATATATATATATGTAAGTGTGTATTGATGCGTTGGTGATGTGTTGGTGTAATGGTAGCACAGTGGTCGCGATAACCAAAGATGTGTGTTCGACTCCCATATACGTCAATACTCATCTTTTTCCATTTATCTGAGGGTTCTAAACCCCATTATCAGGCTAAAATTCCTTTAGTCAAAAATACGGTGAAAGCTATTCTTTTTTCTAATATATATATATATAATGGAAAAATTTGAACAGGGACAAAACAGAGAGGCAGTACAACGAATGTTTATTAATTTCACGCTCTGGAGAGTGGGGTGTTGTACTACTTACATACTTACATATATATATATATATATGTAAGTATGTAAGTAGTATTTATAAATTTTAATTAGTTTTGTACCTTGTCATATATATTCAATATAAAACTAATAATTGTTTTTACTTTTGGCACAAGGCCAGCAAATACCCAGTACATTACTGGTACTTTATTTCATCGACTCAGTAAGGATGAAAACTAAAAATGTTTCTGTAATATTCTTGCATAAGTGGGTTCTGGTATAGGTTTTTCCGCATCTTATTTTCATTGAGATCTTTACAGAAGAACGAAATCAAAATGCTTTTATTTCGAATATCTTTTGCTTGTTTATA
The DNA here is from genome assembly GCA_964016885.1 of Eledone cirrhosa. Taxonomy (NCBI): domain Eukaryota; kingdom Metazoa; phylum Mollusca; class Cephalopoda; order Octopoda; family Eledonidae; genus Eledone; species Eledone cirrhosa. The sequence goes on along the minus strand of OZ024743.1, from coordinate 147,099,163 downwards.
CACACACACACATACACACATACACACACACACACACACATACACATACACACACACACACACACACACACACATATATATATATATATATATATATATATATATATATATATATATATATATATATATATATATAAAATTTGTAAATCAGTGGCTAGTTGAGAGATAGAGTCCTATCAGTTGCCAGTTAATCGCTTTACCGTGTCGGTTGTCACAAACAGTCATGTCCGGCACGGGCCGGTGTTTGGATTATGTCGATCGATTGGTTATTGATTAGGCGATACCCGGTGATGAAGCCGCATAAGCCGATTGTGCATTGTTGCATAATATATGCAGACAGATGGTACAGGAGTCCGGGAAACTCGAGTCCGGGGAACTTATAGGCACCCGTTTTACGTGTGTTGTGTTGAGGCAAATAACTATGTGTATACTCTGGTAATGTATCTTACATTGCCCATTGAGTGCGCTGTGATACAACCGGTACTGGCATTGATAAATATGCTGGGTCCGTCAACCCTTCTTATATATATATATATATATATATATATATATATATATATATATATATATACATACATACGTATGTACATACATATATATACATATATATATATAGTAATAATAATAAATTAGAAGACTAAAATCCAAATAGGGCTCGATAAAGATAAATATATATCAAATATATAAGAACCGTAGAGCAAATATTTATTAAAATAACAGATTAAAGTTTAAGCAAAGAATCACTGCTTTCACCCTTAACGGGATCTTCTGAAACTAACAAAGTCAATCTGTGAACGCAGAAGTGAATATTTCAAAAAACGTTGCAACCGGAGGAAGACAGGAAGACGATACTTTAGTTCGTGGAAACGTTCCCTGGCAAAGAACGGGAAAAAACGAATATAACACGTCATAAATAGGAGCGGTGAAAAACAATTACACGCAAAGACAGAACCACGTTTATGGTATAAAAGAAGTCGTAGACTAATATTCTCTTAGGTGGTTCATAGAGACGTTCTCTGGCAATGAACGGAAAAAACGAAGATAATACGTCATATGTGGAACGTGGAGATCAATTGCACGCAAAGACAAAACCACGTAAATGGTATAACTGAAGTCGTAGACTAAAATTCTAACTCATCATCATCAGGTCGAGCTTGCTCGGCTTTCTCTCTCTCTCTCTATATATATATATATATATATATATATATATATATATATATATATATATATATATACCCTCTCTCTCTCTCTCTCTCTATCTATCTATCTACTTGCTATCTGTCTCTACAGAGGTGGTGGAGGGACGGTAAAACTGTCAAGCCAAGAAGCAGCTCGCACCGCCTAAATTGAAAGACTTCGATATGTTTAAAACACACCCTGACAACAACACCAGCACCACCAACACGAAAACTGTGAATGGCACAAACCAAAACAACGCCATCAACAACAATAGTGACAACGAGAACAATAATAACAACAAGACCAATAACTGCAACAAGGAAGTAAACGACAAAATATCATTTGCGCAAACCGTGAAGAAAACGGTAAGCTACACTCCGGTAGATATTTCAAATGCAAATGAGCTTTTGAATAACGCCAGACAATATGTAACTTTTGGGGAGAACGGATCATTCTCCATAAACTCTCCCCCAGATTTGCGAAGAGAAGCTGCCTTGAAAACAGTGATTTTCAGGACAATCTCAAACAAAACACGAAAACCGACTCAACTTTCACAAGGCGAAATTGAGTTGGCTTTAAAAAATGCCTTAAAAGACATTGCTTTTATTCAGAAGGGTAGACTCGACGGGAGTTTATCCATTCTAATGAAAGACCAATTGACGGCACATAAATATTCTGTGTCGCCAATTGTGTCACCGCTGGTCACCTTCATCCCCACTTACATGGGGAAAAGGACACAGAAAATAAAAATCCAAAGTATCACACCAAATATTGACATTTGGTGGGTACTATGTGGATTTTTAAACCACGAAACAGACATTATAATATCGGTAGGTAAGTCCTCCGGCGACCTGTTCAGCAGAACTAGCCTGCAAGTTCTGGTCCAAATGACACCAGAACGAATAGCTAGGATCCCGGAACGTGTGTTGCTGGATGGGCTTATATACATACACATTTCGGTCAGGGTAGGCGGCCCTTATGTTACCACTGCTCAAGCAGGGGTCACCTGGGAGCTTCCTGTCCTCCGCTAACTAGCCCAAAAAATGGCACTACTGCCAACACCTGCAACACCAGCACAACAATCACCACCACCACCACCACAACAACAACAACATAAAAAATATAGTGACAACAAAACAAACGACAAACACAGTCCCATCCAACCCCTCCCCACCTAAAACAACTCCAGAAACACCCACACACATAACAGCTCCCCAAAACGTACCCCTCCCCAACAACACGGATGAGGTCTCATCACACAGTGACGATGAGGGAGAGCCTTTCCAACCAGAAAAAGAAAAAAGAAAAGACATAACACAAACAAAAATGCAACAAACGCACAAACACCAACACAAGCGACGCAAATAGCACAAACAAAAACACCCCCTCCTGAAAACAAAACACCTACTACAAAACGTAAACACACACAAGAACCACAGACAAAAAGCAACCCAACAAAACAAAAATGTTACACCTACATAAATACTAACAATAAAACTTTACTAACAATAAAAATACTAACAATAAAAACCCTTCGGTGGAGACCGAAGGGAAAACTTTTACACACTCTTCGGAGAATCCTAATCTTTAAATGATTAGGATCTCACACATAAACAGTTAAAAGAAAAATTTCCTAACAACCTAGGTAACCCCTGCGTCAAACCCTACAATCGAGTCCTGTTAAAATGTTTCCCCACCCCCATCCCCATCCCACCAGACACCCCCTCCCCACCAAACATCTCTATCGCCACCCCTCCAGAGACCACCACCCCACCAAACAACCCCTCCAACACCCCCATGGAAATTGTGCAGCCTGGTCCCCAGGAGACGAAGAGGTGAGTGATTTATTTTCCTCTTCTGTTAACTTTTCAGCACCAACATGGCCAAGATAAGAGTTGGATGTGTGAATGTACGCGGCCTGGGGATGCCCTGGAAACAGGGCAAACTCTTAAACGACCTCAGGTCGCACAGCATGGATGTAGTAGCCATTTGCGAGTCCAGGATCCACAGCGAGCGACAACTGGCCCCCATCTTCGACGACTTTGAGATCTACGCATCTCTCTGTCAACCGGGTGGTGGGGGTGGGGTTGCCGTTTTGCTGCGGAAACACCTGGACCTCGTAACACAGACGGTACATCTGGACCCGGAGGGTCGACTGGTGGTCCTAGACGTTGACGGTAGTGAAGGTGGAGCCTTCAGGCTGGTGGCCGCATAAGCCCCATTTGGGATACCGCGGCCAGATTTCTTCAGACGTCTAGAGACTTTTCTGGGAACGTCCCGCTCCCTACTGTTAGTGGGGGACTGGAATGGAATCCTAGATGCACGTTGGGATTATGTGGGAACATGTCCCGATAGAGGGGGATGTAACAGCCTCAAACAGTTAATCGGCCGATTTGACCTGGCCGATGGATATCGACTAGGTTTTCCGACTGTGCCACTGTGGACGTGGACTAAACCCAGCGGAACATCTAGATCGTACCTAGATAGGGTTCTAGTTAGAAAGAAGGATAGGGACATGTTAAGCTGTTCACAAATGTTCATGGTTGCCTATTCAGATCACAAATTAGTGATCTGCTTAGTCAACCTTGACAAAACCCATAGACAGGGACCCGGCTACTGGAAGGTGAACTTGCCGTTACCGACATGCAAAGCCTACAGTAGACGGATTAGCACTTTAGTTAAGCAGCACTTGACGGGGGGCCATTGTCAACAACAGATGGTGGTACTCTCTCAAGAGGGCAGTTAGATTAGACTCGATAGGTTTTAGTAAAGAATTATTTGTAGATATAAATAAGACCGAAAAGGAACTGGTAGATAAAGCAGAAGAGGCACTTAGGAGTGGCACCGTAGCCAGCGTGCTAGCGACGAGAACGGCCTTGGACCAGTTCTTCGACGCAAAGCATGAAGGCTGCGTTGTCATAAGCAAAATACGTGCTCTGGGAAACGAGGGAGCCAAAGCTGTTAGCTGGGCCCGAGTGACGGAGGCGAAAAGCGGCAACAAGTCCACGATTCGGTCTTTGAAGGACAAAGATGGACGCGTGATACACGTGATACGCGTGATAAGCAAATGTGCGCGGCCTTTCAGCGGCACTTTGCTCAACTGTTCGGGCAGGACGGCACGCCGGGATGGGCTATGGATTTCGGTTCATACCCCGACGGCCTACCGCGACTCTCGGACAGCGAGGCGAAGTTCTGCGAAAGGCTGATTTCGGCCGCTGAGATAGAGGACGCGCTGAGCCAATGCGGCAAATGCTAATCTCCAGGTCTCGACGGTCTACCCTACGAATTTTACGTAGTAATGCCGGACTTGTTCTCCGGTCTCCTGGAAGCGGTCTACTGCAGCTGGCAGCAGAACGGGAGAATTCCCAGTTCTGTGACCAAGGCGTAATCCCGTTAGTCAGGAAGGACGAGAACAAGAGGGATGACATAGGCAACTTCCGGCATATAACTCTGCTCAACACAGAGTTACAAATTTTGGCCAAGGTGTTGGCAAAGAGGCTGGCGCTTGTCGTCGAAAACCTGGTGGGAGAAGCGCAGACATGCGCAATCCCGACCAGGTCCATACACGACAACCTCCACCTCATGCGATACATCATAGAGAGGGTACGGTGTAAACCCGGCTTCGGTGGGGCCCTGATCAACTTGGATCAGTCTAAGGCTTTCAATAGGGTTGACCATCGTTACCTAGATGCGGTGCTCGAGGCGGCAGGCTTCCGTCCCGTGTTCAGGGGCTGGATTGCTGCAATGCACAACAGTAACATCTGCTCAAGGGTCAAGGTAAATGGCTACCTCTCGGAGCCGTTCCATATCACGCGATCCATCCGACAGGGATGCCCTCTCTCCCCCCTTCTCTACGTACTGACTCTCGAGCCACTACTGCGGAAGTTGGAGCTATTGCAGGGCATCCCTTTGAATCCGGGACTGCGAAAAGCGGCGTCGGCCTACGCCGACGACGTAACAATAATGAGCATCTCGAGTACCTCGCAAATCGGGGAGGTCGGCACCTTACTG
>OZ024743.1:147081473-147088973 GCA_964016885.1 Eledone cirrhosa | reverse complement strand
TTTATAAAACCATATTTATTCTATAATATATATTAAGGGTACCAACATTTTGGTACGCTATCATCAGATAAAATACGAAGTGTGTTTTATAAATTTTGACATAACCAAGGAGAATATACCTTAACGGTTCAAGTTATCCTTGGGTATCTGAATCAGTTATAAATATTTATATTTGCTGAATTACCAACAAATTGAATATCCCTTCTGCTTATATATATATATATATATATAAGATCAAAAGATGGTTAAAAGAGTTCCATGTATTTTATTATGCGCATTTCAAAAACAAATATCATCATGCAATAACATTTGTGTTTTCATCAGATAAAATAAGAAGACATGATATGAAGGTTAAAATACACTTGTGAATAGTGCAGTTTTAAATCAAAGTGTATTTTAACCTTCACATGTCTTCCTATTTTATCTGATGAAAACACAAATGTTATTGCATGATGATATTTGTTTTTGAAATGCGCATAATAAAAAAAATGGAACTCTTTTAACCATCTTTTGATCTTATATATTATGTATACTCCAGTCCTACAAACTGTAGAGTGCTTCTTATCCGATATCTGCATTGCTTTATTGTACTACAATAAAACTCACCTCCTACATATATATATATATATATATATATATATATATATATATATATATATATATATATATATATATACATTATATATATATATATATATATATATATATATATGCGTGTGTGTGTGTCTATGTCTGTGTGTGTGTGTATGTATGTATGCGTGTATGTGTGTGTATGTATGTGTGTATGTGTGTGTTAATGCGTGTGTGTAAGGGCCACATTAAATTATAAAAAATTGTTATAATTAAACATCGTTAGCAATAACGACATCATCATGAACAAGTCTACTTTCTCTAACAAAATTCAACTCGACAACGCAGGAAGCAACACTAAACTACATCACCGATAACAACAACAACACCAATACAAACAACAACAACACCAATACAAACAAAAACACTAACAGCAACATCAACCACACCAACAACATCAATGTGAACAAGTAAATATATGCTATTTAATTTGATAACCAATTATATGATCTCAGTATTTTCCTGAAAATATTTTACTTCCTCTTTCATAGCTACTCTCTCTCTCAACCCCGCTGTCTCATCCACAACCTCTCTCTCTATATATATATATACATATATATATATATATTTATTTATATATATATATATATGTGTGTGTGTGTGTGTGTGTGTGTGTATCTTTCAGTCTCACTCCCCCTCTCTCTCTCTCTCTATATATATATATATATGTATATTTCTCTGTCTTTCTCTCCCTCTCTCTCTCTCTCTCTCTCTTTACCTCTCTCTTTCCCTTTCTCTGCCTTTCTCTTTCTTCACTAATAGCCACTCTTTCCAGTCCCTCACAAGAACTTCCCTCCGATCGTACTGGCTCAGCTAGCAATAACTAACAAACTAACAAATTAAAATGAATCTTTAATTGATTTTTTGTATTTATATTTATTTATGTTTTTGTATTTATATTTATTTATGTTATTTTTTGTATTTATATTTATTTATGTGTGATATGTTCTTGTTCATTTAAACGGAAGCATCTGAGTGATAGGGGCCAAGGCTTCAATTTTCCAAATGTAACATATTATTTTCAAAATTTAAATAAAATTTTGTAATAATGCTTTCTGATTTAGGCACAAGGCCAGTAATTTGGGGGGAAGGGAAAGTCGATTAAATCGACCCCAGTACGTGACTGGTACTTTATTTTATCGACCCCGTAAGGATGAAAGGCAAAGTTAACTTCGGCGGGATTTGAACTCAGATCATAAAGGGCTGTAACTCTATGCTGCAAAGCATGGCATCTGACACTCTACCGATACTGCCAATCCACCGCCCCTCTCTTTCTCTCTCTCTCTCTCTCTCTTTCTCTCTCTCTCTCTCTCTCTCTCTCTCTCTCTCTCTCTGTATAGATATAATAAAATGGACGAGGTGTTAAATTTTCATTCCATTCAATGAGGTGTGACACGCGTTTCACGAGTAATCAGCTCAAGGTTCGATCTGCATTGATCAGGCCCGCCTCTGGAATAAAATGGTCACCAGGTTTCTGTTATATATATATATAATTAGCTGGCCCGTCCTGCTGCCGCCCGGCTAAGTATACCGCATTTAATCTTTTCAGGAAGCCCCCTTCCACTCCAGTGCAAAAATACCGCACGCCCACTCAAGTCACATTGTCGTTTTCTTTTAAAAGCTATTTAAGTTTTGAAATTTCTTTAAATTTTCTTCAGTTATCACGCATAAGCGCGCGAATACACGTAAAGCATTTCCGTTATTAAGATGAAGTAAATACCACTTTAATTTTAAGAAAAGAAAGTCGAAAGTTACTTTAAAATCCAGGAAGATCGTTGTCGTTACGTAATAGCGCTTATTTTCGAGGACATAAAAAATAATTTGTTCCCAGAATATTTTGATTTTTCAGTCACTGATACCAACATTCTTATTGATTACTGTAGGCAAACAAATATTGATGACAGCCCTGTAACAAATTTGCGCAGAATTGTTCTCCTTATGCACTCTTAAAAATCCGACTCAGTTTTGCAAGGACCTGTATGGCACATTGATGCTGTAATGCAATGTGGATGCAATCAGCTTGTGTACTCACCTGCTGAAATCTGGCTTGTTCTGTCTGTGTTGCTCTCCTGCATCCTGCACGGGACCTCAATTGCTGAAGGCGAGACTGGCGCTGCTCTTGAAACTGGGCTGATCGATGTCTCTCGCATGAGTCCTCAAGTGCTGAAGGCGAAACTGGTGCTGCTCTTGAGACTGGGTTGATCGATGTCTCTCGCATGAGTCCTCAAGTGCTGAAGGCGAGACTGGCGCTCCTCTTGAGACTGACCTGCTCGACTGGCTCTTTCATGAGTCCTCATCTGCTGAAGGTGAGACTGGCGCTCCTCTTGAGGCTGGCCAGCTCGACTGGCTCTTGCATGAGTCGTCATATGCTGAAGACGACGTTCATGATCATCTTCAGACTCTGCTGCTCTCGTAATATTTTTTCTTCTGGAAAATCGGATCTTGCGGCCAGGCCGGCCCTTTTTGTGTGGTTTATAGGCAGTCACAGTGATTTTTCGAACAGGGTCATGTTTGGTCTTTATATAAGTGTTATTCAGGGGCGGGTGACGCATAGAAATCGAATAACCAATCAAGTTATGAGGGGTAAGCATGACTGATAGTGATTGACTTCAGTTAAAATGTGATTGCACGCGCGTGAGTCAAAAGGCCAAAGGGGGCATTGTGTTGTTTAGTAAGATTGGTGGTGCTAATCTGTGTGCCGCCTACATGGAAAGATGAGAAAGGCCAGCTTCATCGATTTCATTCAATAAATCCACAATTGGCGTGTTCTACGGCGTCCATATATATATATATATATATATATATATATATATATATATATATATATATATATATATATATATATATATATATAGCTGACGTACCTAGCTTCGCTTGGATAAACAGACAATAAGCCGTCTGTGCTTTCGTACTGTCTCGAACTAAATGTAAACAAATCGCTGCATAGTTAATGAAATAAATACAATGTTTGTTTATATTTTGTTTTTGTAGTTCTGTTTTCCGATGTATTGTGTTTGTGTATGCAAAAATATCTGTACACAAATATATAATTATATATATATAATTAATTAAAAGTTGGTTAGAAGCGAAATCAATGCAGACAGGCAGACAGACAGACAGATATTATAAGCGCGCGACGTTATAGCTATGTATCTATCTAAAAAGACAGAGTAAGAAAGGGAGAGGAATGTCGTATCATATATATTATATATAATAAAGTACCAGTAATGTACTCCTCACTTTCTTCTTTGGAAAAAGTTACGTCTATGGTGCAAATTTGGTGCCGTTTGGCCAAAAGCTTGTTACATACATAGATATATACATACGGCCGTCAGCTTTATTAATATAGATTAGTTACAATTATACATTTGCTCGACTTGATTCAATTAAAGCATTGAGCTAAAATATATCTGGTAAATGAGTAAAGCCTATTTTTTTATTATTATTATCATTATCGATATTGTTGAGTTCTGAGAAGTGCCCCTACTGCATATATTAATTCGTTTGTCCTAATGATGTTGATGTTAACCCCAAATTGTACGTCCCAGGAAAGCGGTTTTTTTATGTTCTTTGTGTTTGGCGCATTGCTAAGTTATTGTGTTATGTCGAACAGTTATAACGTTTAGGATGTATCCGGCTATTAGCTGTCTATTGTGAAGATAGCGCCACCACCTTCTTTCCACTGGGAAAGACAGGTCACGGAGAAATAAGTTATGTGGCAGACAAGATTGAAAGCGTTGGACACAAGTACCTTCCTCTTTGGACAAAGCTTCACCAACTTGTTCAAGTTTCTTGGGTCCAGGCAAGAAATTGTGATAGTTGAGAGATATTAGCAGGGTTAATGTTAGAGTTTTGTTTGACTGATGGCAAATGATACGTTCATAAGAGATGGTGGAGGTTTCAGAAAAGTTGAAGTTATGTAAAGAAAATATTTGTTAAGGGATGAGGTTTATAGGTGTCAGAAAAAGAGGAAGAAAGTAGTGAATTTAGAAAGATGTATGTTTGAAGAAATGTTCCATATAGCAAACACGTTCAACGATATGATAGAACTAAAAGATGATACAGTTTTGTAAGTGACCTAGAGATTGAGAGTGTTTTGTGATAAAGGATTGTTTTTATTGATATTGATGTTGTTATTGTTGCTTTTAGCCCCAAGTCGGAATTGTTAAGGAGTCGGTTAAATGAATTGAGGCAATCCAGAGAATTTCTTTTGTTCCATGATAATAGGTTGCTAATGTTACCACCGTTGATGATGTAGTGACTGCTCCTGCATTTGCGTAACCTTGATTAATTAATTATGTCTGAGGAGGTCTATACTACAGTCGTAGTTAACAATACAAAGTATCTATTTTGTCTTTCTAAGTTTATGCCTAAAAACATGTGGCCTCTATTTAGGGAGCTTGCTGCAAGAGATTTGACTACTTTATTGTACAAATCAAATATATGGATGTTCTTTTGCTGCTGCCTTGAGACGCTCCCTCAAATCAGGTAATAGTTGATTCATCTATCATATGGATAAGTTCATTGATTTGTTTTATTTTTCCTTTTCATTTTGAAAATGATTTCATATTTTGAACAGAATAATTCTTTATTGTGTGACCATATTGACAACTATTGTAATTACATCACTTCGGGTATGTTATTATCATACAGGCAAGATGTCTGTAACACATACTGTACAATAATAGGGAGGGTTTTACTTTGAGGGAAACTGATTCCATTTAGTATACTGGGGAGATTGGAGTTCCTATTATATGTTTTCTTGTAAAAAAAAAACGTATATAAATGAGAGGATTGTATAGATATGTTTCCATTAGTAGGTGATCACTAATTAGTATAATATATATATATATATATATATATATATATATATATATACATATATATATATATATATATATATATATATATATATATATATATATATATATGTATATATATATATATAACCATATACTACACTATATATGAATATATATATATATATATATATATATTATACATATATATGAATATATATATATATATATATATATATATATATATATATATATATATATATATATATATATATATATATATATATATATATACTACATATATATGAATATATATATATATATATATATATATATATATGTACACATACATATATATATATGTGTGTGTGTAAAGAAAGAGGGGGAATGACAGAAGAGGCAGATAATATATATTTATGACGATATAGGTGTACGTGTATGCTTCTATGTGTGTATATGTGCGTGTGTTTGTGTGTGTGGATAGATATATAGATAACTGACAGTTCAAGTTTCCAATAATAATTGATAGATGGGGTTTGTCTTATAATGGCAATCTTTAACATTTCTTTTAAATCCCACAGTGCAAACTACAACAAAAAATAAATAACAAAATATAACATAAAGTTGAAGCAACAACAGTAACAGCAGCAACAACATCGAACATCAGCAAAAACTGCATCATGAAAATAAACACCAACATCAGCAACAAGAACTATTACAACAACAGCAAGCAGAATTGGAAAAATATTTGGAAGATATTAAGAACTGAATCATCACAACAATACGCAACATCATAACCAAAAACAACAAGAGCAACAAAATTATTGGTACCTTCAAAATGATCAAATTAAAATTGTGTCTGCATCTCAAAATACAGCAACACATTCATAGAAATCTAACAAACTCAGCTGAGATTTAAAGCTATGCACTTGTCACAATCTCTTTTTGGTGAATTAGCATTGGGAGACGGGAAAAAATTATATCATATATCATATATAAATATATGATGTTATATATATATATATATAAATATATATATATATATATATATATAAATATATATATATATATATATATATAACATCATAACATCATATATATGTATATATATATATATATATATACATGTGGGTGTGTGTGGTTCTGTGATATATACAGGGTGTCCCAAAAAATGTATACACACTTCAACAGCATTCTAATAAATATTGCCTATACAGGGGATCAAAGTGCGTATACATTTTTCAGGGATACCCTGTATATATATATATATCTAAAGTCTGTCTTGAGCCAGAAGGCTCATTTGGCCGGTGCTTATCCCGGTTTAATGGCGTGAAGCGACTGAGAGTACAAGACTCCCCCCTGGACAGGACGCCAGTCCATCGCAGGGTTAAACCTCCAGCTATTGCTGGTACGCATTTTCAGCTGAGTAAACTGGAACAACGTGAAATAAAGTGTCTTGCTCAAGGAAACAACACATCACCCGGTCCGAGAATTGAACTCACAACCTTTCGATTGCAAGCCTAATGCTCTAACCACTAAGCCATGCGCCTTCACGTGTGTATATATATATATATATACACACACACACACACACACACACACACACACACACACACACACACACACACACAGGGTGTGGACGATATTTGTTCGCAATTTTCAACTGCTAATTTTATGCAATTTTTTTTTGCTTGCGTTGTCACTCTTGTCTTCATAAAAACAGTGACTATATTTCCATTATTTATTTTCAGAATAATGGATTATGAATAATTTTGAACCTCCAAATTTGTGGAAGAGACACGGAGTTCTTCTTGGTATCCGCGCCGGGAGGACAAATAAGGAAATTTCAGACTTTCTCAGCGTCAGCAGGAGAATGGTGGAAAAGGTCAGAAAGGAATTTGAAGATTCAGGATTCGACTACGAAGCAACATCAGAGAGGAAAACAGATGATCGACGATCTGACGCCTTCAGAATGCCCGAGTTCGTCGCTGAAGTTCAAGATATCATCAACAATGAACCTAGCAAGTCGTGCCATTGCAAGGGAAAAAGACGTGGATGAAAAGCTCATTAG
>OZ024743.1:147063973-147071473 GCA_964016885.1 Eledone cirrhosa | reverse complement strand
GTGGCTACAGAAGAACCCGAAATTATAAATCGCATTTCTCTTGGAGTTGCGAACTTAATAATGATTTATTTAATTGTTATAAAATGGCAAAAAACAATCCCTCCATTGGCTATATGAACAGATTGAAGCTACACTGGGACGAAATACACCCAGAGCTAAATTATTTCACAGCGAAACAATTACGCCAACAAGCGACGTTTGTTGAACGTAAGAATAAGATAAATATTATTAACTGTAAGTCCCCCACAATAAACAGGGGGTCAACAATACGTGCTACAGGTCGCCATGCTACTAGACTTCCTGGCAGCCAGGTCGTACAGTGCCTTGAAACAACTATGCCTGTAAGAAACTTGACACCACCTGTACCATCTAAGTCTACCTCGAATGCTGGGGAAAACACTATCGATAATAATAATAATCGAAGAAATTTGACATCACGTGTACCATCCGAGTCTACCTCGACTGTTGTGGAAAATACTATCGATAATGATAATAATCAAAAGTATAAACAACTGAAATTTTCCCTCAACGAAATCTTCCAGAGAGAAATTAATTCATGTATAAATATCTCTCTTGCTGAACATATTAAAACGACAATGTTTAATAAAAAACCAAATAATGAAATATTACGCGTTATTGACGAAATAGGGGATGAATATTTACGACAGATAAAAACCCCAACATTTTGGCAAATCAACGCCTGTTTATATGCCTTAGCAACGACAGTGAAGCATTATCTTGGTGATAGCAGAGATATTAACAAGAACAGAACACCACCAAAAATACCATCATATATAACTAAAATAGAAAAAAAGATTGCTGACCTACAAAAAAACATAGGATGTGTGACAATGCTCCTTACATGCAAACAAACACAAAAAAACTCACTCCTCACCAACAAAGAGTGAAAAATAAAATAGAGACGATGTTTGGTAACAGTAGAACCAGAACTCTTCAATATAAGCTGATCACCCTCAAACAAGAATTGAGAGCTGTTAGCGAAAAATGCCGATACCTGAAGAAGGTAGATGAGAGAAAAGTGCTTAATAAAAGATTCAGACGAAACCAAACATCAGTCTATAGAGATATGAAGGGCAAAATAATAAGTGTCACTGAGGCCCCATCCCAGAAAGACATAGATTCCTTTTGGAGAAAAATATGGGGTGAAAAGAAGAATTTCAACCAAGATGCAGTGTGGCTAAGAGAAATCCGAAAGAACTATTGCTCCTACACTACAACATAAACATACGAAATAAGTGAGAGTACCCTTGAGACTGTGATAGGAAAACTCCAAGATAAGAAAACACCAGGAAGAGACATGATTGTCGGCTACTGGTACAAAAAACTGAGATTCTATCGGAGGTATTTTACTGACCTCTACCAACAAGTTCTTAAGGGAGATACACTTATACCAGAATGGTTGACATTAGCACAAACATTACTGGTCCCCAAGAACAAAGACACCCACTTGGCAAAAAACTACCGACCCATTGCATGCCAGAACCTATTCCTCCAAGATCACTGTGAAAATAATAACATCATCACAGATGAACAAGCAGCTGGAAAGAAAGGGGTTTGGGGATGTGCTGAACAACTCCTAATCAACAAAACCGCGATGTCGGAGGTGCGACAACTTAGGAGAAATATGGCTACAGTCTGGCTGGACTACAGGAAAGCTTTGGAGTCTGTTCCCCACTCTTGGATGATAGAGGCCCTCCAACTTGCTAAAGTCCCAGACATTATTGTCAGAGCCATAGAGAGGCTGTCTTCTTCTTGGGCTACTATCCTACAGAGAGGGAGGACTCTATTTTCACTGATAAAATAAAATATTGCAGGGGTATATTTCGGGGGGACAGTCTCTCTGTGATATTATTCATCTTGTCATTAAACCCCTTGTCCTTTCTGCTCAAGAAATGTGAGGGATACATCATTGGCTTACAGGAGGACAGAAATACGAACCTAGCCCATAACTTCTTTGTAGACGATCTGAAACTCTATGCCAAGAAGATGGATAGGATGACGAAAAATCTTGACCTGGTTACAACGTTCTCAAAGGATATAGCAATGGAGTTTGGCCAAGATAAATGCTCATACATGACTGTAAAGCGGGGGAAAACAACAACCCAATCTAGCAAGATTGTCATCAATGGCCTAACTGTTTCACCGATATCTGATGAGGACTGCTACAGATACCTAGGGATAGATGAGAACATATCCTATAATGGTATCTGTAATAAAGAACGCGTAACCAGGGAATACTACACCCGATTAAGAAAGATATGGTCATCGGAACTCTCTGCGCAAAACAAAACAGTGGCTCACAATGTGTTTGCTGTGCCTGTTCTAACACCAACGTTTGGAATACTCAATTTGACGATAGACGAAATCCGAGCAGTTGATGTTGGAACTCGAAAAATACTAAACAACACCGGAAACTTCCACATCAACAGTGACATAGACCGCCTTTACTTGAAACGTAAGCAGGGAGGCAGAGGCCTAACGTCAGTCCAGACAGCATTTGAATGTCGCATCATATCTCTCCGACAACATCTACGTACGTCGAAGCGTAGGAGTCCGTTTCTCGAGTAAGTCTATCTGCATGAAACAGATAAGATCATGAGAGTTGGGAAGGAACTCCTCGAGGGATATTCCCTGTGTGATAATCAAAAACTCACATCCAGGGAAGTCGCTCAGCAGTATCGCAGTGAATCCATGGATGAAAAACTGCATGCTTATCAGCAAAAAATCATGCATGGGTACGTTGCCAGGAAGCTCCAGAGTGAGAGTAATATAGATAAGGAAAGTAGTCTATATTGGACCAACAACCGCTATATTGGCTCCCACTTTGAAGGATACGCTTTTGCAATCCAAGAACAGGAGATTAACACGAAATACCTGATTCACAAAAGAGATAGGGATGCAGGCAAAACACCTAGATGTGATAACAAGTGCAGACTCTGCAGAACTAACATCGAGGATATCACCAATGTCATCAGCAGCTGTCCAAAGATGTCATCGCGATACTATCTACCTATGAGGCATGATGTAGTGGCCAAAACACTGTACAATGCAGTCCGTAAAAAAGATAGCCCTGATAATAAACACATTAAAAGCTACAGCAATGTGGAAGACATCCATGTACATAATATGAAAGAGTAGTGGTGGAATGTTCCAGTAAAAACCCCAATAAAATGCAGGCATAACAGACCAGATATTATGATATGGGACAGGGATAAAAAAAGCATGCACAGTAGTGGAAATTAGCTGCCTAGCAGATGCCAATATAATATCAAAGATTAGTGAAAAGGAGAATATTTAGGCAGAACTGATGAGAAATCTGCAGATTCTCCACCCTGATTACAACTTCAGATTTATGCCTGTGATTATTGGTGCACTGGGGTATGTTAGTAACTGCCTCAATACAAATCTTGAGAAGCTAGGCTTCACAGGAACAGAAAGAACACAACTAGTTGGGAAATTACAAGTACAATCCATTAATGGAACAGTAAAAATATGTAAAACATTCCAAAAATTTTGTATGTAATGACTTCATATACACATGCGCACATACAACTCAAAACATACACATCCACACATACAATAACATCCATATCTACACATGCATGCATACATATCTACCTAGTTGATGCTGTGAAAATTCCAATGAGAGAGTCTTGCGTCTATGTTAGAAACCGACTCTCTCTCTATTGGTAAAACTTTGTGAAATTATAAAACCAGAAGAACATACATACATACATACATGGTGGCTGCCAACTCGTTTTCGAGTACGACCACTACTTTATATCCATGTAGGAGAACCCCTACCGATGCGCTGAACGAGTGACTTTTTAGTCCAGCCAGCGACTTGAAAACTCTGGCACAAACACTACACTTGTGACAATTAATGACACATAGTGCTGGGCCCATGGTACCATGTGACGACATACATACATACGCATATTAATAATACGGACAGACAGGCTTATAAATATATATATATATATATATATATATATATATATATATATATATATATATATATATATATATATATAAAGATAAGTTTCTTTTATTTGCCACTAGGGCATCAAAAGTGGGACAAGTACAAAGGGGGAGTTTACACAAAAAGGCGTCCTCAATAAGGAGGAGGCAATAACAAAATATAAAAATAAAATAAGATATAACAAAAAATAAAATTTTTAACAAAATCCTCAATAGAGAGGAGGCGCCTTGGGGGGTCGCACACACCCCCGTAAAAAGTGTGCAACCCTTTTCCTCAGGAGCACAGAGAGGGGGTGCTCCCTCGTTCCTTCCTCTTTTCCACCTACAGGCTTATGTAAAGAGAAGGCCCATTCACACGGGCCATTCTCGCCACTTTCACCCACCTTTCATAAAAACGACTGGGGTGCAGCACCTCTCTCTCCATCCTGATCCTTCTTCCGAAATGAAATCGGAAGAAACGGACCAGTTGTTGGCCAGAGAGAAAGGTGCCTGACCTCAGTCCTTTCAGACGCGTCCACCATACAACCTCTTTCGCCATGGCTATTACGCACAGAAACACCGCCTCTGCTTCATCTTTGAAGGGGGGAGGCGGCTTGATCATTACAATAGACTCGGTGGTCAACCGGATCGGTCCCACCCTTGACAGCAGTTGTTCGACATAGCCCCACAGATCGGCTACGCTCGAGCAGTGTACCAATGCGTGTGCAACGGTTTCCTCGTCGCACACGCATCTGGGACAGATCTTTTTGGCGGGGTCCCTACCCGGGCGCCCGTGTCTGTAGAGCCTTTCTCGAACGGGTAAAGCCCCTCGGTAGCACTGCCAGGCCAGGGACTTCTGGAAGTTGTCCATAGGTCCCGGGCTGAATGTCCTACCGAACAGGCTGGCCAGTTCGTCCTCCTCCATGTCTAGGGCTTCTCCGAGGGCGTCGTCGCACCTGCTGCGTACCAGCCCTCTATAGAATGTTGCGGTGGAGTCTCCACTGATAACCGGATCCGCCTGCCAGAGGGCGGTGAGCGCCTGGGCACACTCAGTGTGCCAGGCGCCCAGTTTTCTCGGTCTCTGCTTGACCCAGGATTGCAGTTCGGTGAGTGAGACGAGTCTGGGAAAGGTTCGTCTCACAAACGGGGCCCACACCGGTTGTCCGGTGAGGAATACGTAGAGGTGCCGTAGCCTTAATGCGTGTTTACGCATCATTAGCCACGGCATCCCCAGCCCTCCTTTCGAAGGGTGTTGACAGCAGATGGATCTCCTCACCATAGGAGCCCGCCCCTTCCAAAGGAATTGGAAGAGCGCGCGCTCCATCTTGGTGAGGGTTTCCCTTGGGCAGGGCACTACGGTCAGGCGGTAGTAGATGACGGACGCTATATAAGTGTTCGCCACCTCCGCCCGACCTTTCAGGGATAGTTTGCAACTGGCCCACTTCTGGGTCAGTGCAAACACCCTGTTCGTAACCTCCGCCCAGTTTTTCTCCACCTGGAGGTCCGGTCCGAACCAGACCCCGAGCAACTTCACCGGGCCCTCCGTCCAGCGTCCGACGACGCCATCGGAAGGCATCGGTCTGCCCCTCCACGTGCCGAGTTGCAAACCGATCGACTTGTCCCGGTTCAGCTTAGCCCCTGTGAACTTTTCGTACTCCTCCAGTAAGGTGCCGACCGCCTCGATTTCGGAGGCCGTCGACACCATTACTGTCACATCATCGGCGTAGGCTGACACCGCTTTCCGCAATCCCGGTTCCAAAGGGATGCCCTGCAACAACTCCAACTTCCGCAGTAGTGGCTCGAGAGTCAACACATACAGAAGGGAGGAGAGAGGGCACCCTTGTCGGATGGACCGCGCGATTTTGAACGGCTCCGAGAGGTAGCCGTTCACCTTGACCCTAGAGCAGATGCGGCTGCTGTGCATAGCAGTGATCCAGCCCCTGAAAACGGGTCCGAAGCCTGCCGCCGCTAGCACCGCATCCAGGTAACCATGGTCGACCCTATCGAACGCCTTAGATTGATCCAAGTTGATCAGAGCCCCACCAAAGCCGGGTTCGTTCCCAACCCTCTCTATGATGTATCGCATGAGGTGGAGGTTGTCATGGATGGACCTGGACGGGATAGCGCATGTCTGCGCATCTCCCACCAGGTTGCCCACGACAAGCGCCAACCTCTTTGCTAGCACTTTGGCCAAAATCTGTAACTCTGTATTTAGCAGAGTTATGGGCCTGAAGTTACTTATTTCGTCCCCCTTGTTCTCGTCCTTCCTCACTAGCGTGACTACGCCCTTGGTCACAGTACAGGGAATTCTCCCGTTCTGTTGCCAGTTGCAGTAGACCGCCTCGAGGAGATCGGGGAACAAGTCCGGCATAGCTAGATATAATTCGTAAGGAAGACCATCGAGACCCGGGGATTTGCGTTTGCCGCATTGGCCCAGCACGTCCTCTATCTCAGCGGCCGAAATCGGCTCCTCGCAAGACTTCGCCTCCCTGTCCGAGAGGCGCGGCAGGCCGTCGAGGTATGGACCGAAGTCCACGTTTCCAACCGGCTCCCCGCCCCTCCCGAACAGTCGGGCAAAGTGCCTTTGAAAGGCCTCACACATCTGCTTAGGCTCAAGAATCGCCCGTCCATCCAGGTCTCGCAAAGACCGGATGGTGGATTTAGTTCCACTGTTGGCCTCTGTCACGCGGGCCCAGCTAACAGCTTTGGCCCCCTCGTTCCCTAGAGCACGTATTTTACTTCGGACAACGCAGCCTTCGTGCTTCGCGTCGAAAAACTGGCTCAAAGCCGTTCTCGACGCTAGCACTCTGGCCACGTCGCCGCTTCTAATTGCCTCTTCTACTCTATCTATTAGCTCCCTTTCCTTCCTATTCCTATCCGCAGCTAGAACCTTACTAAATTCAATCGAGACTACTCTAATCTCTCTCTTTAGAGATACCCACCACCTGCTGTTGACGATCGCTCCAGTCAACCGTTCCTTAACTAACGTACTAATCCGATTCCTGTAGGCTCTACTTGCCGGCAAGGACAAGTTGAGCTTCCAGTAACCGGGGCCCTGTCTATGCGTTCTATCAAGGTTGACCATGCAGGTCACCAACTTGTGGTCTGAATAGCCAACCATGAGCATTTCTGGACAACTTAAAAAGTCCCTGTCCTTATTTCTAACTAAAAATCTATCTAGGTACGATCTAGATGATCCGCTGCGATTTGACCAAGACCAGGTTGGCACCGTCGGAAAATCTAGTCGAAATCTATCGGCCAGGTCAAATCGGCCGAGTAACCCCTTGAGGCTGTTGCACCCCTCTCTATCGGGACATGCCCCTGCATAGTCCCAACGTGCATCCAGGATACCATTCCAATCCCCCACTAAAAGCAGGGAACGGGACGTCCCTAGAAAAGACTCCAGACGCTGGAAAAAGTCGGGCCGCTCTGTCCCAAAAGGGGCATATGCGGCTATCAGCCTAAAGGCTCTACCTTCACCACTGCCAAGGTCCAGCACCACCAGTCGACCCCCTGGGT
>OZ024743.1:147051473-147058973 GCA_964016885.1 Eledone cirrhosa | reverse complement strand
TTTGTATCTGTTTTGTTATTTCTATAAGTTTTTTTCTATTCTCAACTTATTAACCTGTAATTGTAAGATAGCATTGTGATTTCTTTATTCATTTCTCACTATCTAATTTTATATATATATTTTTTTTATTTCTTTCTAGTATCTTTTATTGTCTCCTACTCTCTTTCGATTTACCTATTCTATAACCTCCCTCCCCCACTTTATACTCTATCCTTAGAATCTGATGTATACATATCACTTTCAACGCTTGACCGCTCCTGTCACTCCCCTATTGTTCTACAGGCAAGTTCAGTCACCCCTACCTCCCACTAAATGCCATGATAGACTTATTTGTGTTTACAACAAATTTTAACCAATCCTCTTGACAACTACAATCTTCCCATATAAGGAAGTACCCCTTGAAAAGTTCGGCTATTTATTCACCAGGCTAAAAATTCTAATTTAGTCCAGAAATAGCCGTCGAAAGGGCTTGAGCTCTGCCGTCGGGGGCATACTTTTTCCTATATATATATATATATTCATTAGTTAAGCAAAACAAGACCACAAACTTCACAAGGAAGACATTATCTCCTCTACTATCTCCATCTCTCTCTTTAAGATTGATTACTCTTGAACTGTGTATATATATATATATATATATATCATAAAACATGTCTATAGAATCACCAGATAAAATATATACCATTTCCTCTCCCAATTAGCATAATTAACCATATAAAAAATCGAATAGACCAGGCTATAAGAATAAGGCTTCTATGAAGAAATCTCCAACAAATAACCGAAACTAGTCCTTCGCGTCGGCTGCGACGGAATATTTATCGAATATTTCGACAGCGTAATCGCCCAGATATACAGTCAATTAACAGAATTAGGTGTAAAATAACTAGGAGAAAAGAGAATACATTTATTTACCTCGACCATGGTTTCGTCCGCATTTTGAGATTTCCAATAACTTCGGAAACTCGAGCACCGGAATATTCAGGAGTTTGCTCAAATCTAGACAATAAATTTTCCAAAGTGATCGCGCCAAGAATACATTCAAAAATGGCTAAGAATCGTGACGTAGCAGCGGTCAGGTTGGAAGGAGTGTGATCAGTTGCTTACAGCTGGTGGCTTTTTGCTAGAAAGCACAGCACAATACAGCCAAATTTGTATCTCAACCTTACGGGAGATTATTACATATAAAGGTTTACATATATATATATATATACATACATACATACATATACGTGTTTTGCAACGGGTCACTTTGTGCCTCAATGAAAATTATATATATATATGTATGTATATGTATATGTATGTGTATATGTATGTGTATATGTATATATAATAAATTAAGAGTAAATAACCAATTTAGACTTATAACATAATTTTACTCTACGTACGTTTCAATGTATAACAGCCGGCCATACCTCAATATACATTGAGCATTAGTCTGCTGGTCTACATATCTTCAGGAATACAAATATTGACATAAGCATCAACAACAAAAAAACATGCAAAAGTTCTAAGTTTTATTATATTGCCTTTAAATCTGCTTTTCATTACACCATGTGGTTGCTTTTAGATATACATTTCGCATGCTGTTCTTTAATATGATATAATTCTAATCTGTAATATGAAGTTACTTTTCGCATGTTTCTAGGTTGATGCTTATGACAGTATTTGTATTGCTGAAGATATGTAGATCAGCTGACTAATGCCCAATGTATATTGAGGTATGGTCAACTGTAATACATTGAAAAGTTCGTAGGGTAAAATTATGTTATAAGTCTAAATTGGTTATTCACTCTTAATTTATTATATATATGTAGGCAAAACAAATCAAGAGAGTAATAGAAACCTGTCTGCTCTGGAGACTGCCTCTTTCCTGTCTGCCGTGGCCCAGAGCGGATGCGTTTCTACTGCTGTCTTACTTTGTTTTATTTTGTTTACCTACACGTGTTACACCAACAGAAAATTTGATACTGTTACGTGGGGTAGCCTTTAAATACATGGTCCTCCCTCACCGCGCGAAATTATTTGGCTAGAAATAAGCTGAAGTGGTTCCGACACTATGGTACGTTATTTTATGATATTCAACTTTCCTTTTTCCACGTTCTCCACTCCACATCTCCATATCACTTCATTCCCTCTTTTCTTCTCTCTTTCTATTTTATCTGTTATCTCTTATCATATGCTATGCGCCCTATTCCCTTACGTCGTTCTCTCTCTCCATCCTAACTTTTTCCTCCTCTTCTTCTCTGACCACTCTTCCATTCTATAGAGGTTTTTTTTAACTTGGCTCCTTGCTATGACCACCGTAACACTTGGCTGTTTTAAAGCCATCTCTGCGATCTCTACAATTTTACGATATATATATATAAATATATCTATGTGTATGTGTGTGTGTGTGTGTGTATGTTTCTGTGTCTGTGTGTGTGTGTCTGTCTGTGTGTGTGTGTGGGGGGGGGGGCTTCTGTAGAGATTCCTTGAACCATATTCCATTTACATTGTATTAGTATACCTGAGAATATAGTAGATTCTTATATTGTACCACATGGTTGCAAAGCAGACTTTATAACTACACAGCCATTCTGGAAACATTATGCTGGTTCACTATTACAGCAGTGACTCACATAGATAATTAGGTTGAGTGGAAATACCAGAAGCAAATTTGAACTCATGACATTTATACACTACTCCTTTACAAAGGTGGATACAGGTAAGTAAAAAAATTAAATTAAAAACAAAAAATCATTATGTTATTTTAATTTCTCTAAAATGCTTGGAAATGTCATGTAGTGCCAAAACTTTTAACTAAAATCTCAAAATTCACCAACGGACTCAAGATGTCTATTTCAGTTTGGCTTCAGATCATGGTAACCGGATGAAAATAGAGTGGTGTTAAACATATATAAGCTTTATGATTACAAAAATAAAACGATGTTCAGAAAAATATTCAAAGAAATAAAATAAATTTTATATTTTTATGGAAAAAATATATAAGGAAAATTTAATAATTTTTATATGAAGTTGGGGATAGTAAAATAATCCAAGTATTACATGAAACACATAGATGGTTAATATGTTCTGATATAAAACATAGTTCTTTGTTGAATTAAACAAGTATGGAGAAAATCTAATTTAAGTGAAGAAATGAATGAAATCTTAACTAAACAATAATTTATTTAATCAGATCTATATTTCACAAATACGCAGTATTTTATAATATGCAATATTTTATAACATGAAGTATTTTTTCACTTTCTTGCATTTCACCTAAGGCTGAACCATAATTTCCTGTGTGTGAGTGCATATAAATATATATATACACACACACACACACACACACACACACACACACACACACACACACATATATATATATATATATATATATATATATATATATATATATATATATATATATATATATATATATATTATATATATATATATATATTATATATATATATATATATATATATATATATATATATATATATATATATATATATATATATATATATATATATATATATATATTGCTTCTGTAGCAATAAAAACTCCACTCGCAAATCTATTCTTTAAAGCTTTAGATAAATCCTTCCCCATTCAACATAAATACCGTTCCATATTTAACAGACACACAATTAAGCTTTCTTATTCTACAACTATGAATATGGCCCAGAACATCGCTAAAATAAATAAATAGTAGAATTCTAAATCAACATACATTTAACGATAATGAATATAATAACACTAGCAATATTAATACTAGAAATAACAATAACATTACTATCAATAGAACATTTCGGAGTACTAATAATGTTAATGTAAATAGTACAATTTATAGTAATAACAATAAATCGAAATGTAATTGTAGAAATAGACCAGATTGCCCTCTGCAAAATAACTGTCTGGATAGCAATATGGTATATAAATGCACCGTTAAAGCAAATAATATCACATACAACTATATAGGTGCAACTTCTTCGACATTTAAATCAAGATTTGCGAATCACAAATGCTCTTTTTCGAATCCTAATAGGAAATCTCTGACTTCTTTATTACAACTTATATGGTCATTAAAAGACAAAAATTTAAAATACTCGATTTCTTGGACGAAGTTGTGTAATAGTAGAATTTACTTGAATTCTTCAATATCACCTAACTGCAAACGCTGTACCATGAAGACCCTTTTAATAATTACTAATTATGGAAATTTAATTAACAAAAAAAGTGAATTATTCTCAAACTGCCTTCATAAAGCTTTGTCTACATTCCAAGCCTCGCAAAAAGTCAGGAAAAAACACTAAATAAACAGGTTCTAATTTTTGACGTCTCTTATCAACTGTGTGCCTAAAATGTTATAAGAGATTATAAAACTTTAATAATTTTTTTTTTTTTCATTTATGAAATGATTAATGTTAGATTAAAGGGTCCTGTATAGGTATATAAACATTATTTGTTAACATGATCTCTTGAGGATTGTGCATAAAATTTGATTGTTTAGATATATTTAATTTGACTGGGATTCTTGTATATTTTTTTAATATATGGCTTATATGCTTAGCAGTTATAATGTACCGTAAATCATTCATGCATTTATGTTTTTGTATATTTATTCATTTGGATTATGTTTTCCGATTCAGGAAGTTTGATTCATATATTTTTATTTATATATATTTACGGTATATGCGTCACACACCATACTAGTCGACAGACTTTTTTTTCCACTTAACTTCATGTAAAACTTCAATTATAACATTACTAACAATGATTGTACTTATTATTTATTATATGTATATCGATCACTAATATCTGGAATACTCTATTTATATTTGAACAAATCTGTATATCTAGTATAATAACATGCTTCTAGTTACATTTATAAGTACTTTAGATAGTTTAATGAATTTCTAGTGTTAAAATCGTTAAATATTTTCTAAGTTATATAACGATTATTGTTTTATTTAATTTAATTAAATTCGGGTTACCTTAGGGTCAATGAAATCCTTAGGTTTTCTCTTTCTCATGTTTGCAGACACATTATACCTTTAAATATATATATATATATATATATATATATATATATATATATATATATATATATATATATAATTGTGTGTTTGTATATATTCAAAAATGAAATATATATGTGTATATATATATATATATATATATATATATAGAGGGAGAAACTTTTCATTTTTTCAACTCCATTTCTCTCATGTATGTATGTATATATTTATGGATATATATATATATATATATATATATATATATATATATATATATATATATATATATATATTACGAGGGGGAGTGTCGTAAGGAACCAGGTGGACCATAACGTACCAGAATGCTCGATACTTAGGGTAGTAGAGTGGGTAATAGGAAAAGAGTCAAGACGCCGACGGCTGAGCTCGACAGCTAGATCCGAACTGTTCGGATCTAGCAGTCGAAACGGCCGGAGCTCAGCCGTCGGCGTCCTGACTCTTTTCCTATTACCCACTCTACTACCCTAAGTATCGAGCATTCTGGTGCGTTATGGTCAACCTGGTTCCTTCCCCCACCCCCACCCCACCCTCGTAATATATATATATATATATATATATATATATATATATATATATATATATATATATATATATATATATATATCCATAACTATATACATACATGAGAGAAATGGAGTTGAAAAAATAAAAAGTGTCTCCCTCTCTCTCTCTATATATATATACACATATATATTTCGTTTTTGAATATATACAACTATGTATATATATATATATATATATATATATATATATATATATAAATTAATAAAAATAATGAATAAAAACAAAGAAACAGTTCCTTATATTAAAAAAATTCATCATTTTACGATCGTTTCTAGGATATATATGTATGTGTTGGTATGTATATCATATAGATCTATTAGTTGTAGGGTTGCAAGGTAAATGCGTCCGTAGGCGGTATACCGATTGAGCAATTGATGCTCGCACAGAGTACCGTATAATATTATAAAGAACGAGGAATCAGTGTTGCATCATCTCACATTTACTAACATATCTGAAGATCCTTCGACTGCAGAGTTGGGTTCGATCTGTAACAGATCTTGCCTCGAGCTGATCGACAGAGAAACATATGTAATATTTTAATAAATGTGAGATGATGCAACACTGATTCCTCGTTCTTCATAATTATATATATATACATGTGTGTGTGTGTGTGTGTGTGTGTGTGTGTGTGTGTGCGTGTGTGCGTGTGTGTGTGTGTGTGTGTGTGTGTGTGTGTGTGTGTGTGTGTGTGTGTGTGTGTGTGTGTGTGTGTGTGTGTGTGTGTGTGTGTGTGTGTGTGTGTGTGTGTGTGTGTGTGTGTAAATAGGGAGACACAAAGCAGGCTTTGTTTACAAACGGCTAGCGAAATTGAAAATAAGGTAGTAACATGTGCTTACGCCGTATTAGACTAAATATAATTAGTTTGTTAGTTGGGATTTTTGAAAAAGCCCTCTGAATGGAAAAAGGTATGAGTATTGATGTACATGGGACACGAAGCCACATTTTGGTTAGCTGGACCAATGTGTTAGCATTACACTGGTAACGCAGATTTAAAAAATCACAACTAACAGACTAATTCAGTTTAGTCTAATACGGTGAATGAAACGAAATTTCATTTCTGTCTTAGTACATCAGTTACTTAAATGTAAGTATGCAAATTAGGCTGCTCAGCCGTTAATATGCATAAGGAAAGTATATACTTTCAGACTTTCAGCCATCTGGCAGGAAGGTATACAATGCTGACGATAGCTAATAAGCTTGAAACTAGTACATCTTTCCTGTATCAGTGTTGAGCAAAAAGGTGACGTGGTTGCCTAAACACTGTACGGCGTAATTCGGGCTGTTTGTTTGTTTACAAACAAACCGAGCATTATAATAAATGTTCGGTAAACCGATACGTGCATATATATATATGTGCATGTATGTATATATATACATACTACTGTACGTCAGTATACATATATGTATGTATACATACATACATACTTACATTTAAGTAACTGCCATACTAAGCGTGAGAAATGAAATTTAGTTTCATTCTATTCCATTTATCGTTTTCGGTGCGCCTGGCCGACTAAACTCACTCGATATGCAAATTAGGCTGCTCAGCCGTTAATATGCATAAGGAAAGTATATACTTTCAGACGTTCAACCATCTGGCAGGAAGGTATACGATGCTGACGATAGCTAATAAGCTTGAAACTAGTACATCGTTCCTGTGTCAGTGTTGAACAAAAAGGTGACGTGGTTGCCTAAACACTGTACGGCGTATTCCAGGCTGTTTGTTTGTTTACAAACAAACCGAGCATTATAATAAATGTTCTTTAAACCGATACGTGCATATATATATATATGTGTGCATGTATGTATATATATACATACTACTGTACGTCTGTATACATATATGTATGTACGTATACATACATACATACTTACATATATATATATATAT
>OZ024743.1:147016473-147043973 GCA_964016885.1 Eledone cirrhosa | reverse complement strand
TAATGGATGTCAACCCACTGTAGGTCAATATATACATATGTTTCTATATGTCTCTTGTGTTGAAAAGGAGGTCAAGTATGTAAAAAATCACTGAATAATTGCTCCGAAAACTCCAAACCACGGTTTGGAAGAAACAATTGTAAGCAAATAAATGATTTAAACAGAACTTTGATTCATGTAATTTCTATATAACTGCTCTGTAAAACAACTGATGTTGTTACATTGAGCTATTTATCTTACTGGTAATAAGATAGTAATAAATTACTGTCTCTCACTATTTAGGGTTTAAAATATATATAACTATAAAAGGTTTTAGTATATACATAACCATAAATAGTATCCTTAATACTATATATATACATACATACATATACCAAGAAACTCACTCAGATGGTGGATGGGTGCTACACGAGAATGCTGAGGATGGCTCTGAACATTAATCAGTATACACTGAGGATGAAAAACTCAGAGCTGTATGGGAGCATCCCAAAAGTCAGCTCAAAAGTGACACAGAGGAGACTGAGGTTGGCTGGACATGTTCACCGACATCCAGAGTTGACATTGCACTCAGTGCTCCTTTGGGAGCCCCTATATGGACACACTAGAAGAGGAAGACCAAGGTTAACATATATATATATATATATATGCATACATACATGAGTGTATTTAGAGAGAGAGAGTGGGGTGGGGGAGAGAAAGATGGAGAGAGAGAGAGAGAGAGAGAGAGAGGGAGAGAAAGAGAGAGAGAAAGAGAGAGAGCGAGAGAGAGGGATAAGATTATATATATTGGGCTGCTCAGTTTTTTGAGAACTCATAATTTAATAGCTCTAACTTCTTATTCTTTTCAGATAAATGATGACAGTCATCAAGCTAACTCGGCAAATGCAAATG
The DNA here is from genome assembly GCA_964016885.1 of Eledone cirrhosa. Taxonomy (NCBI): domain Eukaryota; kingdom Metazoa; phylum Mollusca; class Cephalopoda; order Octopoda; family Eledonidae; genus Eledone; species Eledone cirrhosa. Next base: position 147,043,082 of record OZ024743.1, on the reverse strand, counting down.
CAGTCTGTAATCGTTACCTTAAAGCAAGAACATAGTGATTTAAAGATTGCTCACTTCCTGATAGTTGCACGATCGTTTGTTGCCAAACTTCTTAAATGCCTGGAAGCCGCTGACAGTGATTCTACAACAGTAGCCAAATGTAAAATGCCTGCTAAAGTTCCTAATATACACAGAACACACACATTTGTACAAAAGGTGCAGAAAATTATATATAAGAACCCCAGAAAGTCAATTAATGTCATTCCTAAGAAATTCAATTTTTCAAGGCAAACTATTGGAAGAATTGTGCATACATGCCATATGTGGTACGGAAAGGCCAATTCATGTCTGCAAAGACAGAAGAAAACCGTTTGATCCGTGCAAAGCGCCTGGTGAACAGGGTGAAACAACAAGTTCTTGGAATGCTTTGTTTGCTTTTGTTTAAGGGAGCACTATCTTCATAAAAACCGGAGTCAGAAACGATTATCGTCGATACTTTAACCGACCCTGCTTCTGCTGAGATACGCAAGATGGTTCTGACATCAGCCTCAAAAATGAATAGCTAAAGGCTTTCAAATGTTTAATCGTAAACATACCGTATATCGCTAGATATACAAAATACATATACTTATATGTATGCAGCTATGCTGGAGCGAACACCTTAATTATATATATATATATATATATATATATATATATATATATATATATATGTGTGTGTGTGTGTGTGTGTGTGTGTGTGTGTGTGTGTGTGTGTGTGTGTGTGTTCACTTACATATCTTTTTACTTACTTCAATCAAGATTTTAACTTGTAATTTTTTTAATTTTTTATTTTTAATTTCTAATTTCTATTTTCAATCATAATTTCCATTGTGAAACCATAATACCTAGAAATAACTATATATTCTCTTACCGGGTGATAATCAATTCTATTGTCCATGCTTAATTTAGGGGTAGTATTGAGACCTATTGAAACTTATACTCTCCCACCCCCACTAGGTTTCGGCCAACTGCCACTGGCAGGGCGACTAGCAGTAAACTATAACCGTATCATATTACAGACCTGGATGGGGTGATTGTTTAGTTGAGAAGGGGACCTGCCTAGGCGAGTTTCGTAGAACCTGGGGTAGTTGATGGTCAACTTCCTTCGGAATTGCGCCTGTGCAGACCGGTGGGGGTGAATTGGGACTCACATGTGAACGGGCGAAGGATTCAAGAGCACACGCTTTGTCCGTTCCCCTGTCGATTTAATTTGGATTGCCTCGGAAACATAACCTTGTTATGTAAGAAGCTCTCTCATGATGTCACGGCACTGGGTACACCGAAGCGTGTGGCCACTGTCGTCATTGAAATATGTATCACAGCATTATCATTAAAGGACTTTAACATCTGAAACTACTTCGCTTTTTCTTATTCGATATATACTCCGTCACTCCTGTGTGGAAAAAGTACCTGGAGTGCTTGATTGAATTGCATCAATGTTTACCTTAAGTATATATATATATATATATATATATATATATATATATATAACGAAGGAGGTGTGGTGAGGAACCAGATGGATCATAACGCACCAGAATACACAATACTTGCAATGATAGACTTAATTGTGTTTACAAGAAATTTTGACTAATCCTCTCGACAACTACAATCTTCCCATTTAAGGAATTACCCCTTGAAAAGTTCGGCTATTTATTTACCACGTTAAAAATTCTAATTTAGTCCAGAAATAGCCGTCGAAACGGCTTGATGTCTGCCGTCGGGGTCTAACATTTATATATATATATAAATATATATATATATATATATATATATATATATATATATATATATATATATATATATATAAGATAAGTTATTCCGGGTTGAATCGGAGGTAACCACAGTAAGTAAGGTACTCAATACATAGCAGAGTATAAAAGTTTTAATATAGAAGAGCTTCTACAGGACTAGAACTGTTTCATTCGTGAGAAATCATCAGGAAGCGCTCCCTGATGATTTCTCATGAATGAAACAGTTCTAGTCCTGTAGAAGCTCTTCTATAATATATATATATATATATATATATATATATATATATATATATATATATATATATATATGTAAATATGATATAATAATGGAGCTGCGGCGCTGCAAATGGGTTACATATGAAAAAGTTTGTCCTCATCAGTGACCCTCCAACCGTCGTAGGCATTTCGTCGCATTAAAGGCCATATACCTCAGGTTGGTGCGAGCAACGGCTAAAAAAAGTCGTTGGGACACGTAAATAGAGGGGACGCTAGGGTAAACAAACAAAATGGTTTAAGCAACAGAAAGTGATGATGAAGAAAGAAACAAGTCCTAGATTTCTATGAATATAAATTCGGTGGAATCGTGAACGAGAGAATAAAGACCATCAAACCTGGTTGAAATGTGAGCAAGGAAGGAATTTCGCACAGGTCTAACGGGAGGAAGAAGGGGTCTGGTCTGCGAATTCGGTAAACATAAGTTCTGTGAAGTCGCAGACGAGAGAGAGAGAAAAAAATTCATACCAGCTTGGCCAAGTGCCCGCGAGAAATGGATTACGGACAGGTCAAACGGGAAGAAAGGGGAGGAGGAGAAGTAGTGACACAGAGTGAGTGAGTGAAAGGTGAAGAAGAGGCTAACAGAGAGAGAGAGACTGCTAGAAAGAGTAAAGACACAAAGAACGAAACAGACTGGTGGCAGCGGAGGAAAAAATATATGTGTAAATATGATAATAATGGAGCTGCGGCGCTGCAAATGGGTTACATATGAAAAAGTTTGTCCTCATCAGTGGCCTTCCAACCGTCGTAGCCATTTCGTATATATATATATATATATATATATATATATATATATATATATATATATATATATATATATATATATATATATATATATATATATATATATATATATATATATATATATATATATATATATATATATATATATATATCATGTTGCTTGCTGTTTTCCCAACCTTCGGTTTGCTTTTCCTTCTCTTGTTTACTTGTCTCACTCGCTTTACGCGTTTCACTTGTCCCAATAGCTTATTTTAGTTATTGCTCGCACCAACTGAGGTATCTGATTTTTAATGCGATGAAATACCAATGATGGTTGGCAAATCACTGATGAGGTCCTAATTTTATAATATGTAATCCATGTGCAACCATGCAGTATTCTTCTCCCCTTGTTTTTCATATATATTTACCTAAACTGCGATTATCTGTTTCTCTGTTACTGCTCCCCCGTTCTCTCTGTTTCTCTTACCTTCTTTCGTCCCCTCTGTCAGTTAACACTTTCTCTCGACTGACCACTTCCTCGCACTTCCACTCACTCACTCTTTGTTTCTCCCCTTCTCACTTCCTCCCGTTCGCTAGTAGTGGGGTTCCTTCTTTCTCACACCGCATTCACGGCGTACGGTCTGCTTCTCTGACCGCTCATGAAATTCACCCAGATTATGTTGATCGGATAACTATCATGTTGCTTGCTGTTTTCCCAACCTTCGGTTTGCTTTTCCTTCTGTTGTTTACTTGTCTCACTCGCTTTACGCGTTTCACTTGTCCCAATAGCTTATTTTAGTTATTGCTCGCACCAACCTGAGGTATCTGATTTTTAATGGGATGAAATACCAATGATGGTTGGCAAATCACTGATGGGGACTAATTTTATAATATGTAATCCATGTGCAACCATGCAGAATTCTTCTCCCCTTATTTTTCATATATATATATATATATATATATGAAAACAGGGAGAAAGAGACGATTATGAGGAAGAAAGATTTTTTTTTCTCCTCTTTTTGTGTGTGTCTCTCTCTCTCTTTTCTGGGTTAGAAAATGATTAAAACGAAATGTTTTACTTTGTGTGAAGTGTTAAGGTATTAGTTGATTTATTTATTATTTAACAATGGCATTTATTTATCTATTTATATATTTAATTATTGTCTATGAGTTGAATTGAAGGTATTGTTTGGAGTCTGTGGGTTTGTAGTATATGTCTATTTTGTTGCTTGTTTTCTTGATGAGGATGTCGAGGAAAGAGAGTTGTTCATGGCTGTAATCCATTGTGAATAGTGTTGAGCTCATTCAGAAGGGTTTTGAACTCAAACAGTCTATCTATACTTTCATGCCAGAGGATGAAGCAGTCGTCCAGATATCTCTTCCAGTTCTTTTCTATGTGTTGGTAGAAGTGGTTGCCGTATTTGTCTAGAACTTTGCGGTAGAGAATGGTTTCCAAATATCCCATGACAAGGTTGGCGTATGAGGGGGCCACTTTCGTGCCCATGGCAGTCCCAGATATCTGACTGTAGTATTTGGCATTGAATTCGAAGAAATTGTTTTCCAAGATGAATTTGAGTCCCTCCAACACAAATTCTTTAGGGATGCGCTGTGGAAGTTCACTAGAGAAATTTTCCATCCAGAATTGTATTGCCTCTATACCTAGGTTGTGTGGGATATTTGAATATAAATTGATGACATCAAAGGTTACTAGTAGGGTATGTTCGTTGTTGAGTGTTGTTGGGAGGTGGTTGAACATGTCAAGGTCGTCTCTTATGAAGCTTTTTATATGTTTTAGGAAAGGTTTAAGCAGAATATCTAGGAAGTTGCTTAAGCGATGGGTTTCACATGTGGTGCCTGCTATTATGGGTCTTAATTTAAGGTCATCGGGAGGGGCTATATTGATGTAAACGTCTGTGGCTTGCTTGCAGGCCTATTACTTCGCTTTTGTGTGTCTTGGGGATACCGTAGAAGAGGCTGGTTCTGCTTTTGAAATTGGTGTAGTTGTATTCCTTGTCTTTAAGGCCTTCTTTGTAAAGGGTTGTTAGGGATTTTAGGTTTCTCATTATTTTCTGTTGTGTGTAGTGTTGGGCCTTTTCATAATATGTTTGGTTATATATATATATATATATATATATATATATATATATATATATATATATATAAATTAAGTGAGAAAAACCTATTTCTTGGAGTACAAACAAGATAGACAAAAATGATATTCTATCTAAACTCGCTTATATATAGATCTCTCTACCATGGTTTCGTAATTGGAAGAATTCTTAATGAAACTACCAATAATTGAAGAATCTGCTATACTTTTCGGGAGAGTTTAATTCTTCAAAAGCTAAGAGAAATTGACCAAGAAATCATACATACTGGTTCATTTGCCGAGGCAGCATGTTGCATGCTGGAATAAAAGCAAACACTGTGTTACATGATCAAAAATCCCCTAACATAATAGGACTATGTGACTGCCACTAGAAATAGCAGCCAAAAGACCGTCTGGTAAAATTCTACAGATTAAATAGCAGTTTGATATTAATTAAAGGTTAAACTTAAAACTGCTCAATGAGAGGAATCTCTCAGAGAAGTAATATTATATATGGGCGGTGGATTGGCAGTATCGGTATAGTTATATGCCTTGCTTTGCAGCATAGAGTTACAACCCTTTACATTCTGAGTTCAAATCCCACCGAGTTTAACTTTGCCTTTCATCCTTAGAGGGTCGATAAAATAATGTACCAGAAATGCACTGGGGTAATTGCTGGCCTTGTGCCAAACGTAGAAACAATATTATATAGAGACTAATTAATCAAATTCCAATATAGATGATGTATGTAATATTTGCATCAAAGATATACTAGGAAGGGACTTTTCACTCACCTAGTATATATACATATGTGTGGCCCGCTACCGTGAGGTTGGAGGAACCATATATATATATACATATATGTGTGAGTGGGTGTATACGTGTGTGTGTGTGTGTGTGTGTGTGTGTGTGTGTGTGTGTGTGTGTGTGTGTGTGTGTGTGTGTGTATTATTCTTGCTTGGTGTGGCTAATATGGAGTGGGAGAGGATCCAGGTTGAAAGCCAAACTTTGCTGATTCATCCTGGTATACGGTCAGTGGGTCCCAATCACGTTGCTTAACAGAGTAGTATTGCCGTGTATTCCAGGTCCGCAAGGTGGCACTTCCCGATGGTAACTCCAGGGACTCGCTCACAGAACTTGGTTATCAATGATACAGCTGAAGAGGTCGATGGTGGCCACGTAGCCCTGTCTGACTCTGCTGTTGATGGAGAACCAGTCCGTGTACTTCTCGTTCACTTACTCACAGCTCTCGGTACTACTATAAAGCTGTTGGAAAAGGGCAGTGTGATTGGGAGTCACGCTGACGAGCTTATGTTTTTTTACATAGATAGATAGATAGATAGATAGATAGATAGATAGATAGATAGATAGATAGATAGATAGATAGATAGATGGGTTTGGGGTGGCTGGATGGGTGGGATTGGATGGATGGATGGAGGCAGAAATGGATGCATGGATGAACAGACAGACAGACAGACAGACAGATAAGTAGACAGATAAGTAGATAGATAGATAGATAGATAGATAGATAGATAGATAGATAGATAGAAAGTTAAAATAAGTTACTGCTGTCATATTTCATTTTCAAAATGTCACCAGATTTTTACTACAAACACAATAAATATCTTGAAGTTATAATGTTGTGTTCAGATGAATAAATATTTTTATTTATTTCCATTCCAAATGACATTTATTGAGGTAGAGCTGAAGGCTGTTTTAGCAAACTGAACATGTCTGAAGATCAATGCAGTTTTTGATTAGATGATACTTTTGAGAAAACCGAAGAAAAAAGGAGCTCACCATGATAGCTGGAATTCACACCAAGTTCTTGATGTTGATGCAAAGACCTGTATTTTCCAAGTCACTTTCTCCAATTGAAAACAAAGAAAATCCCAAAATATTTTCCACATACATGCACATAATCATATACATAAATACACACAAACACATTAATATATATATATATATATATGTGTGCGTGTGTGTGTGTGTGTGTGTGTGTGTGTGTGAATGTATGTATATATGTGTGTATGTGTCATTGTGTGCATATATTTGCACATATATAAAGTAGATATATTTAAAGAGAGATAGATTTATATGTGTGTGTGTGTGTATATATATACATGTGTGAATGTATCGATATATTATTGTGCATGCATATTTGTGGTGTATGTGCATATATGTTTTTTATGTGCATATGTATGCAAGCACGAGTTTTCAAGGACTTTTGTTTGTATTGTTTCATTTTTATTATTTTTTCATTCATTTATGTGTGTGTGTATGTGTTTGTATGTGTGTGTATGTATGTGTATTTGTCTGTGTATGTGCTGTCTGTGTATGTCTGTGTGTTTATGTGTGTGTTTTTGTATGTGTAGGTGTGGATGTGCATGCGTGTGTATATGTGTGTGTTTGTGCATGTGTGTGTCGTTTAACATGTCTTATTTTGTTATTGATATAGTTCATTTATTTTATGTTTTTTCTTTGTTTTTTTGTTGTTGATTTTCTTTTTCTCGTTCTGTGTATTTAGTGTAAAGTTTAAGTGTCAGAAACATGACTTGGAATTCGAAAAGCAGCCAAGAAAGTTACCAAGTTGTAAAACTCTAGAAAAGTTGATTATTTTTAAGTCCATACCATTTGAAGTGTTGAGAGAGAGATTGCATTCAGGAATGGTACATATCAAAGTGAATATGTAAACAGCAACTACAAATTGTTATTGTTTGGTTGCAGGTCAGTCCTGATCATGGAAACCTATAATCACAGAGATTCTAACCATGACTATCCAGTCTTTTTCTTTGTGCAGGGAATCCAACACCCACATAAACCAATATGACATTTTCTCTGTGATTTGAGGGAAATGTTTCTGTTATTTTCAACAGTTTGTGTAACTAGGTAGGAGCTCTCTCATTGACTTCATTGAGTAGGAATGATGAGGAAAAACTGTAAGAAGGACAAAATGAGATTATCTTAGTGTATAAAGTGTGTTTGCAATGAAGAACTGTGCAGACTAGTTCACAGGAACAATAGTAGTAGTAGTAGTAGTAGTAGTAGTAGTAGTAGTAGTAGTAGTAGTAGTAGTAGTAGTAGTAGTTGAAACATGTGAAGTACTCAAACTTTGACTCAGTTATTTACAACAACCATCCCATTCATGGGCTGGTGATAATTGTTGCTTGTTGGTGAGCCACAGCTTGCCTGACATGTAAAAGTGTCTGTCAAAATGTTTCAATGTAGCAGATCTATTATCCCATATATATGACCAGTATAGATTATATTTGTTACTTCAACACAAAATAGGTAATGGTTCAGAGCTAAAATATATTCTAATCTTGAAATAGAAAGCTAAGACTTTGGGATGCAGTGTTGACTATGAAGTGTATGAGAATTTGAATTTCAAGGAGTTGATTATAACCAATTAAAATTGACATGTCTGGTACCAGAGATATGTTAAATTAAAGTTGCAGTGAAAGCACAGAATTTTATTTAATAAATAATTGTCTTGTCTCTACTTTTGGCACAAGGCCAGCAATTACCCCAGTGCATTACTGGTACTTTATTTTATCGACCCCGTAAGGATGAAAGGCAAAGTTAACCTCGGCGGGATTAGAACTCAGATCATAAAGGGCCGTAACTCTATGCTGCAAAGCATGGCGTCCAACCCTCTACCGATACTGCCAATCCACTGATAATGATGAGAAAACAGCAGCAATAACAACAACAATGAGGATGATGACAACAACGTCAATGACAATGACAACAATGATGATGACTAATGATGGTGATGATGATGAGAAGAGGAAAAGGAAGTAAAGCAATATCATTAAAATACTTTCAAATAACACCAAAGTTTCCTTCTTGTTTTCAGGTGTAATTTAAATTAAATGGCATTTCACAAATCTATGGGTAGATGTGAATCATCATCATCATCGTTTGTATGTCTATTTTTCATGCTTGCATGGATTGGACAGGTCCTTCTCAACACAGCATCTCTCCACTTATCGCATTCTTTCGTCATCTCCTGTACCAGTCTTAGTGATTTGAGGTCTGCTCTCACAACCTCTGCCCAGGTCTTTCTTGGTCATACTGTTTTGTAGTTTCCTTCCACTAGGATTTCGTGGCATTTCTTCACCCATCGGTCATTGCCCATGCATGTCACAGGTCCATACCAATGTAGTCTTCTCTTCTGCACACTATCTCAGATTTCCCTTACGCTTAGCTTCTCTCTCAGCTCTCTCTGCCTTTCTCACACATTTACATTGCACATCCAACGAAACATGGTTGCTTCATTTCTCTCCAGTCTACGCATGTCCTCTGCAGTCACAACCCATGTTTCACTACCATGCAGCATCGCACACCACACACATAGGTATCACACACCCTTCCTTTTCTATATAGGGAGAAAACTTTTGTTGTCAACAGTGGGAGTAGTTCTCTAAACTTCTATCCTATCCTTATTCTAGCTATTTTACTCTGGTGCATCTTCCTCTGCTGCTAATTAGGTCACCTGGATAGCAGAAGGTATCAACCATGTCTATAGATTCTTCATGAGACTGGCAAAGGTTTATATCATTAGCAGTCTTCTTCTCAATTTCTCCTGTGCATCTTCTACAAGCAATGTACTCCTTTCCTGTTAGTCTACTCATCATCCAACTACATCTTTTGTGTACCCAAGAATTACATTTTGTACATTGTATGGAGATTATGCCTACACCTTTTCTGCATATTGAGCATGGCCACCTTCCTGAAGGAACCTGGGTCCTGTCATCACTCCTACTCACTAGCACTTTAGTTTTAGTTAAGTTTACTCTCAGACCTTTTGATTCCAAATTCAGTTTCCATAATCGGAATATATATCCTAGCTCTTTTTTCGTTTCAACTATGTGGACCAAATCATTTGCATTGAGAAGCTCCCATAGACAGCCCATTTTATGGCCTCTGTTATGTCCTGAAGAATTAAGATGAACAGAGGGGGGCTAATAACTAAACCCTGATGAACTCATACCTTGAATTCCTCACTAAACTCATTTCCTACTCTCACTTTACTGACAGCTCCTCTGTATATAGCTTGCACTGCTCTCAAAAACCATTCTTCTACATCTAATTTCCCTAAGGACCACCAAATAATAGATCAAGGTACTCTGCCAAAGGCCTTCACTAGATCAACAAAAGCTAAATATAGTAGTTTATTTTTGGCTGGGAACTTCTCTTGTAGTTGCCTCACAAAGAAGAGGGCATCTGTAGTATTTTTCCCAGGAATGAAACCAAATATAAATATTCACATCCAACCACACACACTTATGTGTGTGTGAATGATTTTTAAACTGTGTCAAAGACATGGCAACTTTTCTATTGATAGTGCCATGATAAAATGCCTTGGTTGATCACAGGAACCTATGTAAGCAAGATGTGAGCTCCAAGGCCATTTGAACCCTTAGTAGAGTGTGAGAACATATATAAGATGTGGAGCCCTGACATATTTGAGAGGTCTGTTGAGCTGCTTAAGTACAGACATTGGCTGTGAGAATCCATCCAACCCATACTAGCAGAGAAAATCTACATTAACCGATAACTATTAGTTATAATTGTTTCTACGTTTGGCACAAGGCCAGCAAATTACCCAGTGCATTACTGGTACTTTATTTTATCGACCCCGTAAGGATGAAAGGCAAAGTTAACCTCAGCGGGATTTGAACTCAGAATGGCAAGGGCCGTAACTCTATACGTCAAAGCATGGCGTCCGACCCTCTACTGATACTGCCAATCCACCGCCCTAACTATTAACTATTAGTTATAATAGAGGTGTATAAGCTATTATGTATGTCTCTATTATGAATCACGCAATGTTAGTGCTACAGCTAATATTGTTAGCTGTGACATAATCATCATTATTCCCAATTTCACAAAGTTGTTTCTTAAATTGTGAAATTGTATTCATGGAAGAGACCTAGCATTTCTACATATAACATTACATTAAACACAGACATACACACACATCCACACACGTAAAGTCACTTTCTCTCTATCTCTCTCTCTCTCTCTCTCACACACACACACACTCTCCTTCTCTCTCTCTCTCTCCCTCTCTCTCCCACACACACACAAACTCATATAAGCACACACATACAATGTTACCCAAAAATGCACACATACACACACACACATGGAAAAATACTCGCATGCACATACTCACATTGATACACACATGCATACTTGCATTCACACACATTCAACCATGAGCGCATGCATACATTCACACACAATGATTGTTGGCATAAGGCTGGCCAGATCTGATTACATAACAGGTGTGGTAATATATTCTGTACTCGGTCATGTGTAATTGTCGTAGCAGTTTTACAGCTGGCCATCTTTTCTAGCACCAATTACAGCTATTTAAAAACAAAAACAGGCTTATCTTGTTGTATTCATCTGTCAGCCACCCCTATAATTGACATGCCCATTATTGTCATTCTATTTCTTCAGTTTCTCAAGAAACTGACAGCCCTGAAAGAATTTATCAGGAGATCTTGAAACAGAAAAGATAATTCGAAATACTTGAAAATGCAGTAGTACAACAGATGTTTTTACAATTTTTTGGACAGAATTGGGCAACAATTCCTCTGCTTCTTTGCTGTAAGCTTTAACAAACTGCCAATCTGTTATACTGTTATTTACTAACATATTCACATGATAACATTCTTCAACTATTTTCTCACATTCTTCATAAAACATTCCTATAATAAACTAGCATTCAGCCTGCTAGAAAAAGGCACTAAATTTCACAGTACTGTCTTTTATTTCTATGTTTTATTGTTTAGAATGAAGGGTAGCACCCATGACCTTTTATTTTTCAGGGCCTTTGAGACTAATTGGAAGGAGGGAGTAAAGCATTTACAAGCTTGAGACATAGTACACACTCAAAATTAAATCTATTGAACATTGTAGTACCTGATATACATAAAAATGAAATATCTGAAACATTTTGATCATAGGACTGCTTGGTCAAGGCTATTGTGCCTAAAAAGCAGAAACAAAATGATAGCATTCAGGATGTTTTTTAAATAATACCCAAATTATTCATTGTTGTTTTATATATGTGAAAACTAGTTAAAATTAAATTTCATTTATTTTCTCCAAATTACAGAGAAATATACTATATATGGCTTGTAGAACTGGACCATTGCAAATTATGCCTTTGTCTGACACACAACGAATTTCCTATGTTGTGATAAGAACAACTGAATATTAATTTAACCCCATACACAAAAGAATGATTGTTAATGTTTCGAATTACTAAACAGGTAAAGTTTATGTTATGAATGCTAGACATGAGTCAGCTATGAGCCTGTATTCCACTTTAGATATATTAATTTGCTTCAGTATAAAACACTTAATTTCATTTAGAGTCCTTAACTGTGCAAAATTATTTGAAAGGCAGATCTGAGTATATGTCAATGAAAATATATATTAATTGTATTTATTAACCTATAGCTATAAATATATTAATTAGCTCCAAACTATCTATCTATTAATATATTATATTTTGAGAATAAACTCTCAGTCGTTTACAATAATTAAGCTCCAGGAAGGGTCTCTTCCGAGCAGTTAATACATTTAAAGTGTACGATAAACACGAAATGTGTTTACATTGCAACAGACAAAGTTAGCTATTAATGAAATAAACTAATAAAAGTGAATACAATTTGTCTGTCTCGATATAAGTCAATAAAGACAATATTATATTGGCAACAGCCATGATTCCTGGACATATTTAAATTTCAAAATTCAAACCTGTTCTGTAGACGAATTTGAACCTCGAAACCCAAATAAGTTTCGCAACGGTGGAACGTGAATTGAAAAATAAAGAGAATCGAAATGGAATAGAAATAAAAGAGTGAAATACCCAAATCTTCTGTGCTTATCAACAGGAATCCAGTAAGATTAGTCTATCACACATCAAAAATTTTGCAGGACTGACTACACGTGGGTAGGCAGGCCAAAACTAGCTATCCCACATTCACGGTGCTAGAAATAACAGCCGCTTATGCAGGATTATCTAGCACCGTGAATGTGGGATAGCTAGTTTTGGCCTGCCTACCCACGTGTAGTCAGTCCTGCAAAATTTTTGATGTGTGATAGACTAATCTTACTGGATTCCTGTTGATAAGCACAGAAGATTTGGGTATTTCACTCTTTTATTTCTATTCCATTTCGATTCTCTTTATTTTTCAATTCACATTCCACCGTTGCGAAACTTATTTGGGTTTCGAGGTTCAAATTCGTCTACAGAACAGGTTTGAATTTTGAAATTTAAATATGTCCAGGAATCATGGCTGTTGCCAATATAATATTGTCTTTATTGACTTATATCGAGACAGACAAATTGTATTCACTTTTATTAGTTTATTTCATTAATAGCTAACTTTGTCTGTTGCAATGTAAACACATTTCGTGTTTATCGTACACTTTAAATGTATCTATTAATATATGCATTTTATTACCTGCTTCTGTGGAACATTGTGTGTGTCACAAATGCATCCAATAATGATTGTTATTTTTGTTGCTTATCATCATCATCATCATAATCATTATCATCATCATCATTTAAAGTCTATTGTTCAGTCTTCCATGAGTTAATGAGTTGTCATGTTCTGAGGCTAGAAAATACATCAGTGATTTTAGGCTACAAAAAGATGGAGTTACATTATTTACATCACTGTTGTATTTATCATATTGAAATTATCAGTCCTCATTGTCCAAATAAATGAATAATGAATTAATGACTTTGAAGAAGAATCTAAATTCTCTGGACTGACCCCTCCTCTTTAAAAAAAAAAAAAATTAGTGTTTTTTGTTTGATCGTTTTTTCTTTTTTTTGTGAAGAATCAAAGTTGAAACACCAATATCTTTTTCCTGGAACAGACAAAATTTGCAAATTCATGAACTTTACTACATAACCATTACTGAATTAGAAAACTAACTCTTTCCTTGGATGCAGGGGTATTTCATTTATTTGTTTAAAAAAAATTAATGCCATTTTTAGCAACCAAACTAATTTTGCTGTCCACCTTGTTGTTTCATTTTTATTGACTGTTCATTCATTCCAAACAGAATCTTCATGGTATTAGTTAGACATGATATGGTCTACTACTCACCCAAATTAGCTAATCATTTTTTTCAATTTTGCATGTAATTTTAATGTATACAAACACAATAGAGTGCTCTTTCTCATCGATTTCAATGAAGAAGCTTTCCAGTTGTTTGATTAATGAAACTACTTTCACACTGCTTCATAATATAAGTGGCTTCATATAACATAAAATCACACTAGCAATCTAAACAATCTTTAAACAGAATATATATATATATATATATATATGTATATGAAGGCGCATGGTTTAGTGGTTAGAGCATTGGGCTTGCAATCGAAAGGTTGTGAGTTCAATTCTCGGACCAGGTGATGTGTTGTTTCCTTGAGCAAGACACTTTATTACACATTGCTCCAGTTTACTCAGCTGTAGAAATGAGATGATAGGACTGGGGTCCTTATCATTCCACTGCAAAGTGGTCATGGAGGTGCCACGGCAAAAAGGCACCCAGCACTCACAGTAAATGAGGTTGGTGTTAGGAAGGGCATCCAGCAGAAGAAATCAAGCCAGAGCCAGTTCCCTTATGAAGAAGACAAGGTCAGCCGACTGGACACTGCCCACAACAGGACAACCCGTCTAACCCATGCTAGCGTGGAAGAACGGGCGTAAAAACGGTGGGGATGATGATGATGATGATGATAATATATATATAGTTATATATATATATCATCATTATCATCATCATATCATTTAACATCTATTTTCCTTACATAGGTTAGACAAGTTTTCGTGTTACGAGGCTATCCAGGCCAGGTGGCCAAGTCTTGCTCACACAGATCTGTTTTGGGTTTGGTTTTCTATGACTGGATGACCTTGCTAACACCAACCACATTACAGTATGTAGTGGGAGCTTACATATATATATATATATATATATATCATTTCATTTTCATCATTTCATTTTACGTCCGCTTTTTCCCTGCTTGCAAGGGTGGGACGGGAACTGATGCTGGCTTGATTTCTACAGCTGGATGCCCTTCCTCACACCAACCTCATTTACAGTGAGTGCTGGGTGCTTTTTTGCCGTGGCACCTCCACTTTGCAATGGAATGATAAGGACCCCAGTCCCTGTCATCTCATTTCTACAGCTGAGTAAACTGGAGCAATGTGAAATAAAGTGTCTTGCTCAAGGAAACAACACATCACCCGGTCTGAGAATTGAACTCACAACCTTTCGATTGCAAGGCCAATGCTCTAACCACTAAGCCATGTGCCTCCACTTATATATATATATACTATATATATATATATAAATGGGGTTGGTGTTAGGAAGGGCATCCAGCTGTAGAAATCAAGCCAGAATCAGTTCCCGTCCCACCCTTGCAAGCAGGGAAAAGTGGACGTAAAATGAAATGATGAAAATGATGATATATATATATATATATATACATACACTATATATATATATATATATATATAGTAAGTAGGAGTTCAATATAATATACCTAGTGGATACACAAGAGAGATGTAGTGGAATCATAAGTAGGCTGACAAGAATGATAGTCATTGTGTCTACTAGTTTTATAGTAGTAGTTGACAGTAAGTGTACTTAAGAAGGCTGACGGGAAGATGACATTAATACTGAAGCTGGATATACTAAAAGTATTAAAACCAGATTGAGAACAGGATGGAAGAAGTTAAGGGATTTCTTACCTTTGCAGGTAACAAAAGGCTTCTCTCTCAGAATGATGTGCAGATTTTATGATGCATGTGTTCAAACTGCAAAACTGCATCACAATTAGACATGTACCTTGAATGCAGAATATTTTTGGAGGTTAAAAAGAAATGAGATGTGCGCACTTTGCTGGATATGTAATGTCTGTGTACATGAATGACAGAACTAAAAGAAAAGCTGAGTATAAAAGAAACTGAAAGTAGTATACAAAAGAGATGATTATGCTGGTATTGTCAGGTAAGCAAACTAATGCAATACTTCTCAATGCAATGATGTCATATGTACCCATATAACTGTTTCTACTTTTGGCACAAGGTCACCAATTACCCAGTATTAGATGCAGCTAGCAGGAAACTATATAAAAGTCAGATCAATGTCAGGTTTTAGTAGAGCACATGATTTTATATCCTGCATAGCACTAGTATGATGTAGTTGTGTAGTATAGGCTATAAATTATTTTGACATTTTGTGAGTAAATTCCACCCCGAAAAACCATATACAACTTAAAGTTATTGATGTTACCAAGAACAAAAATAACTGTATAGCAAGAAGAGAATTTGGGACTTTCAGAGAAACTTATGAGAAATTGGAGAAAGATATTAAATAAACTTCAGACAGTGTGACACGATGTATGTGCTAGCAAAAGTCAGTCTTGTAAGTGGCCATATTTGGAAAAGAAAGTTGCCAAGTGGTACATAGTCATTCATCAATATCAAAAATATGTAACTCATCAAGCCATCTAATTGTATGCATAAAAGGATTTTAAAAAATTGATTTCCATGCAAGTGCTGGATGATTCATTCTCATGGTTCATGAGACATTATGGTTAAAAAGGTAACATTAAGAAATCATTGAAGAAATTGAGTATTTGCAATACATTGGATGGCACAGAAAACAAATATCCATTGGATGATTGGGATGATACAGCAATAGATGGTGTGTAACCTATAATTACAGACAACAATGATGAAAATATGTACAATGATATCATCCCCTTGATGATTAGGAAGATCTATTGAATGTGTAGGATAATAATATGCATCCTGATTTTTGCAAGATTTTAATGAACTTCAGTGTTTGAAGTTTTAAAGATGTACTGAGTCATTATAATTTAAAGCAGTATTAAATTTCTACTTTAGAAAACAATTTTCAGGTTGTGATATTTAACTTTCAATGAAAACATGAAAGTTGTGAACTTTTGACCAAACCTTTTACATCAGTCACACAAGCATGACACTTTGGCATCTGTTAACCTACAATAAGAAGCCATCACAGCCAACTATCATACTGTACATGCAGACGACATTAGGTAAAACTATATTACTCTATAATACTATAATTTTACAGAATTCAACACAAAACAAGATGAATAACTATGAAGGCTTTATGAATATCAATATATAAAACAAAAATTAACACAGACACCACATATATGAAAATCATCATCATCATCATCATCATCACTTTGTTACGTCTATTTTCCACACTAGCCTGGGTTAGGCAAGTTGTCCTGTTATGGGCAATGCTAGGTCAGGTGATCATGTCTTGCTCATGCAGAACTGTTTTGATCTAGGTTTCTATGCCTGGATGCCCTTCCTAATGCCAACCTCATTTACAGTGAGTACCAGGATGTTTTTTATCATGACGCTTATACGACCACTTTACAGTGTGAACTGGGTGCCTTTTGTTGAGACTGATGTAAAATAATTATAACTTCTATGCTTCAACTATAGAGAAATCAGGCGTCCATGATTTCCTACTACTCCATGATACTTTATGACCACTACTAAGCATATGATCAATATACCACTAGCATGACTATTCTCATTCTGAAGGCCTCAAGGCATTAATATATACATGGACTTAGGAATGTTATTGTTCCTAACAAAGAATAGAAAATTAATAAAAGAAATTAATAAAAGAAGTCCCTAATGAAAATGATGAAACTGGAGTACAGTTGTGGTTTCAATATAACATATTTGAAAGGAAAGCTGTTCCTATAATTTTATTGGTGCTGGAGTTTCACAATTCTTATCTGAGGATCCTATGAGTACACATATGAAACCACAGAGTAACAAGGCTAATCACTTATCCATAATAAAGAATATTATTAAACTCACACTTTGGTATTGAGTTCTCATTATCATGTCCAGCAACATCACATGGATGTATACATATATATATATTGCTGTTTCTTCCTTTATTTTTCCTTCCTCTTTTTCTTAGTTTCATTCATGTCTCTTGTGCTATATGAGGCACCAGACATTTTCCCTGACATAGCACAAACCATTTTATGTGTATTTAGCTAAATTGCTATGTGTTTTGTTTCTCATCTCTTATTCCACTGAACAGCATTTGGCTTATGTCAGATACTGTAGCCCTGGTGGAACAGCAGTAGTGTTGGTAGGGGTTGAAACTGCCAAAGTTCATCTCAACGGCTGATGACCATGATGACCATGTCATTCTGTGTCCGTTATTTGTATTTTTTTTTAAATAATTTTTTAAGGTTCCCCTTAAAAAATTGTTTTTCATTTTGTTTTGTTTCTGTTCGTTTTCTTGTCCTCTTTTTGTTAATTTTCTTAAGTTTTTATATATATATAAATATATATATATGAAGTATTTAAATATATAAATATAAATATATATATATGAAGTATTTCCGTAGGAAGGGTAAAGGAAAGGAGAGTGCTCTATGTATGCTACAGAGCTATTTAATTATGTAATAAACAACATAAGACAATTATTCCATTTACCAGAGGTTTCACGAAGACAGACGAGCTCAACAGAGACGTCTGAAATCGCTCATCAGAATGAAAATTTAAACTCTCATTAAATTTTCATTCTGATGAGCGATTTCAGACGTCTCTATTGAGCTCGTCTGTCTTCGTGAAACCTCTGGTAAATGGAATAATTGTCTTATGTTGTTTATTACATAATTATATATATATATATATATATATATATATATATATATATATATATATATATATATATATTTATATA
Source organism: Eledone cirrhosa (assembly GCA_964016885.1). Lineage (NCBI taxonomy): Eukaryota > Metazoa > Mollusca > Cephalopoda > Octopoda > Eledonidae > Eledone > Eledone cirrhosa. The sequence continues at coordinate 147,024,407 of OZ024743.1, read as the reverse complement.
TATATATATATCATCATCATCATCATCATCGTTTTACGTCCGTTCTTCCACGCTAGCATGGGTTAGACGGGTTGTCCTGTTGTGGGTAGTGTCTGGTCGGCTGACCATGCCTTGCTCATACAGGAACTGATCTGGCTTGATTTCTACAGCTGGATGCCCTTCCTAACACCAACCTCATTTACAGTGAGTGCTGGGTGCTTTTTCGTGGCGCCTACACGTCCACTTTACAGTGTGGGCTGGGTGCTTTTTTGCCGTGGCACCTCCACGACCACCTTGCGGTGGGGGGAGTGGGGGCATATTGTTTATATGCTTCAGCATGTACCCATGGGAGGTCGGGTACCCTGTATTACTGCGTGACGCCAGAAGTCACGGTCGTGTGTCATTGTCTTTGAGAGGTGTAGTTGGGTAAGGTCGGCTTTTATCACCTCATCCCAAGTCATCTTGGGTCTCCCCACTCCGCGGTTTCCATCAACTTCTAGTGCTCTGCACCTTTTTATGCAGCTGTCATCCTTCATACGCATCACATGTCCATACCAGCGTAACCGCCTCTCCTGCACGCAGCATTTGATTCCTCTTATGCTCAGTCTCTCTCTCAATTCCTTTATGCTTTGTCGTTCACGTATATTACTGTTACACATCCATCGGAGCATGCAGGCTTCGTTTCTCTCTAATCTACGTAAGTCTTCCACCTTCAGCGCCCAGGTCTCACTACCATGCAACATCGCTGTTTGGATACACGCATCATACAGTCTGCCTTTCATTCTGAGGGAGAAGCCTTTTGCAGCTAGCAGTGGTAGTAGTTCCCTAAACTTCTTCCATCCCGTTCTTACCCTAGTTATTGTACTTTCTGAGCACCCACCTCCGTTGCTAATTCGGTCACCTAGGTAGCAGAAGCTGTCTACTGTTTCTACAGGGCCCTCCCAGAGATTGGTGGTACTTGTTTCCTGTGGCTGTTTGCTTGCTGTTTCAGCACAGCTGCTGCATGTGAATCCTACATTCTTAATTAAGCTTCCTGAGATCCCGCTACATCTCTTGTGTACCCATTGTTTGCATTTGGGGCAGAGAATGGAGTTCCTACCTACACCTTTCCTACATACTGAGCAAGGCCATTTCCCTGAGGGGATCTGGGTTCTGTTTTCTCGTCTACTTACAAGGACCTTAGTCTTTGTCATGTTGACTTTGAGGCCCTTTCTCTCTAGTCCCTGCTTCCAGGTTTGGAATTTATTCTCTAGTTCTACCATAGATTCAGCTATGAGTGCGAGGTCATCAGCATACAGGAGTTCCCATGGGCATCCGGTCTTAAACTCCTCCGTTATTGCCTGCAGGACTATGATGAACAGGAGAGGGCTAAGAACAGAGCCCTGGTGGACCCCAACCTGTACGCTAAATTCCTCGCTATACTCATTGCTAATCCTAACTTTGCTGACTGCTCCCCTATACATGGCTTGTACCGCTTTCACAAGCCATTCATCTACTCCTAGTTTTCTAAGAGCCCACCAGATTACTGCACGTGGAACTCTGTCAAAGGCTTTCTCAAGGTCGACAAATGCCAAGTAGAGTGGCTTACTTTTAGCTAGGTACTTTTCCTGTAATTGCCTCACAAGGAAGAGGGCATCAGTGGTGCCTCTCCCTGGTACAAACCCAAATTGCATCTCGTCTATATTCACCCGGTCCCTAATCAGCTGTGCTATAACTCTTTCTGTTACTTTCATGACCTGGTCCATCAACTTTATACCTCTATAGTTTCCTCTATCTAGTGCATCGCCTTTACCTTTGTAGCAGTTGACAATGATGCTACTGCACCAATATATATAATATATATATATTTATATATATATATATAATATATATATATTTATATATATATATATATATTTATATATATATATATATATAATATATATATATTTATATATATATATATATTTATATATACATAGTATATATCTTTCATAGTTTGGAATTGTCAAAGTAATAGTATTTTACTGTCCTTTTACTTTTCTCCCTTCCTACAGGTATCTTGCAAGTTTAAACATAGTGGCTGCGTATAGTAAATATACTAATGAGTGTTTGCGTATGTGTAGCTGACTTCACATTTGTGTATGAATGTACTCATCAAATTTCATAGTGTTCATGTATGCGGTTTTGTGAGTGAGTGAGTGTATGTCTGCTGGTGTGTTTTTATAAGTGTACATGTGTAGCTGTGTGTGTGTGTGTGTGTGTGTGTGTGTTTGTGTGTGTTTTTGTGCATGCATATTTTCACATCAGATGTTATCTCAATGTGTGGATATGTTAGTTTGCAAATATGTAATTGTATGCAAACGTGTATGTGTGACACTGAGTTCGGGCTTGTGTGCAGCAACAGCAGCAACAGTAGTAGTAGTAGTAGTAGTAGTAGTAGTAGTAAGTTGGTAGAATACTTGGAAATATATGTAAACATCTGGTCTTACTTAGAACCATGTTGGAGTCATTTAGTTGAATATAACCTTGCAAAAAAATACTACTTAATCCATGTCTAGAATTAACTCTTGAAAAGCCACAATACTTGATTTTTTTAAATTGTCTATTTACTTTTTATATATTTTATATAAGATTGACAACTGGCATGTTGGCTAGTTTCTAGTATATTGAGTGTTACCATAGCTCATGTACTAAACTGATAAACTGTCATTGGATTGGCAGTATCAGTAGAGGGTCGGAAGCCATGCTTTTCAACATAGTTACGTCCCTTTACGATCTGAGTTCAAATCCCGCCGAGGTTGACTTTGCCTTTCATCCTTACGGGGTCGATAAAATAAAGTACCAGTAATGCACTGGGTAATTGCTGGCCTTGTGCCTAAAGTAGAAACAATTAATTGAAATTACAATTTCTGTGATGAGAGCTATCATTAAAGAAATGTCCATTCATTCAAATTAATTATCAATGGGATGTAGTGGAAAGAGACTCTGATCATTCACAACCCCAGGAATATTTCATTTTTTCTTCTCTCTTTTTTTTTTTTTTTTTTGTTTGTTAAGCCATAGACCTTTTACAGGAATCTGAGACTGCTAAGAAGGTAGAAAGGTATTCTCAAATAGGAAAGCTATCATGAATGCTTGCAACAGAGAGGGCTCTGCAAAAGGTAGCCAAGATGGTCTTAAACTATGCGAGGAATTAAGTCTATCACCCTTGTAAGCCACACCACATTTGAACACAAAACACAAAGAGCTGGAGTAAATACTGCAAGGTATTTTGTCAAATATTTTAACAATTCATCCAATTTGCCAACTGTTACTACTAAACCTCATCAATAAAGAACAACCTAAATATGGCTTCTAAATCTCTGACCAGAGAGACATAGTATTTTTTTCCTTTCATTAAGGAACATTTAGTAGCGCAGCTAAATGGGAGTGACCAGAGTGGCACATCCCAGGCAACACTTTTGAGTCTGCTGTAGATTATAAGTGTTCTTTTAATGCTGCAGCATAATACAGGTTATTATAATTGTACACAGACTAGTTTATATATATATATATATATATATGTATATATATGAATGTATGTATAGAGCACCAATATATATATATATATATATATGTATATATATGAATGTATGTATAGAGCACCAATATATATATATATATATATATATGAATGTATGTTTCAGAGCACCAATCCTAATATATATATATATATATACATATATATATATATATAGTTAGGGAAGCAGAAAATTGCTTATTATAATCCAGTTCGTGGCGTAGCTAGGGTGAGGCAAGCAGGGCACATGCCACGGGCACCATATTTAAGGGGGGGGCGCAATTTCGACCTAGATCGATTTACATCCATGTCGTTTTTATCATTTTTTTAAATATAAGCCAAAAATGAAGCATGTGATTTCTTGATACCCGATTTCCACGCCATGTCTAGTGCACTAGACAGAGCAGATGTCTGATTTGACTTCACAAAAACGCCCCCCCCCCCCCCCCCCCCCCCCCGCCCCCGCCCTCCACATTGACAGCAGGGTGGGTTGCAACTATGCGGGCGCTATTTTTAGCTTTACATTGCAAAACAGCGGATACCTCACTTGTGCCCCCCCCCCCCCCCCACAAACACATTGACTGAAGGGACGTAGTTTTGGACGTGCAACTGGTGGACACGCAGGCGCTATTTTTAGCAATGCATTGCAATGACCAATACAAGATCACTCTAATTATGAAGCTGGTTTACAAAACAGAGTTGTTTGTCTTTTACAACTGGTACATAAGACGTATAGAAAAGGTGTCATAATCCAAATGGCCAGATAGGATCGGATAGCTTCTATTAGGAATTAAATTTGACTCCAGTTTGGGTGGTTCAATGTTTTCTTCTATAATTCAGTTCGTCAGAATTTACTAAATCGTATCCAAAAAGCAAGATACTATGGTCTGCTGATTGATTCGACCCCTGACCAGGTGCACCGAGAACAACTGTCAAAAGTTGTGCGATATGTTGATGTTGATTTCAATATGAAGACGGTCGTTGTGAGAGAATCTTTTCTTGGATTCATTCAAGTAATCAAAAAAGATGTCGCAAGCCTTGTTGAAACAATCGTGAAAGAGCTAGAAAAAGATGACCTACCACTGCAGAACTGTCGATCGCAGTGCTATGACAATGCTGCCATAATGGCTGGGCACCGCAGTGGGGTTCAGCAGAGAATGAGAGAGAAGAATAATTTGATTCACTTCGCTAATTGCGATAACCATTCACTTAATCTGGCTGGTCTTCATGCAGCCAAAAACGATTCTGCTATGATGAACTTTTTCAGTTGCATTCACTCGTTATACAACTTTTTTTCTCGTTCAACACGACGATGGGAAGCCCTTAAAGGAGTTGCTCCAGTGGTTGTTAAATATCCTTCCGACACGCGGTGGGGTGCTAGATGTACCGCAGTTAGACCGGTGGCGAATTGTTTGACTGATTGTTCAAGTTCTCGAAAAAATTAGTGTGATGAAACAGAGACATGCGAGATTAGAAGTGATGCCAGTAATCTCCATAATCGGATACTGAGTTATGAATTCCTGAACTTGATTGGATTCTGGAACACGATTCTCTCACAAATTGACCGTATTCAAAAGAGACTTCAAGATCCAAGAATGAATTTTCACGATGCTGCAGCTGATATAGGAGCCCTTCAACTTTATTTTAAAGAAGAAGGAACATCCTTAATCCACGAGTCTCTTGAAATGGGCTTCTACCTCTGCCAGAAATGGAATGTCGATTTTCCGAGGAGGCGAGGAAGACGACAAACCAATACCGAAATTACCGAGGACGTCGAGGTGGCTGCTAGAAAAGAGATAGAGAGAGCAATGCAAAGTTCACTCAATCGTTTTCAAACAGAAATGGAAGAACGGTTTATTCGACTTAAGGAAACCGACTCAAGTTTTGGCTTTCTTCTTGATGTCAACTATCTGTTTTATTTGGTTGCTCCTGATAACCTTATCCTTAAACAAAGGTGCAACAGTCTTGCGGAACTATACAACTCCGACATCGACGAAGAGCAATTATATGAGGAAATCTTGGACTGTCGATCTTTGCTGGCTACTAGGACAGCTGATCCAATTTTAAAGCCGGAGGCACTTCTCCAATTCATCATACAATACAGCGATGAATGTGTTTTTCCCAATTTGCGAATCAGAATTCAAATAATGTTGACGATTTCTATTCAATTGCCAGTTACGAGAGTCGTTCAGCAAGCTGAAGCTAATTTATTCGTATTTGCGAACCTCAATGGGCCAACAACGGCTGACTGACCTCGCCCTTTTGAGTGTATCAATCAAAGAGTTTGAATGAACTGATTTCGAGGAAATTATCAACCAGTTTGCCTCATTAAAAGCCCGAAAAATCAAGTTGTAACCGTTTTTTGTTTTTTTTTATTATAAATTCTACCGCAATTTCGTCTTTGTGGGTCTTGACTTTTTGATGGGGGATGGGGGGGGGGGGGGGGCAATTTTGATGCTTGCACTGGGCGCCGTTTACCCTAGCTACGCCACTGTATGTATGTATATATATATATATATATCTTTAAGAGCGAGTCATTGAGCAATATGGATTTTTTGTGGGGGAACAGGACGACAAACTGAAGGGCTTCCCTGGGCGGAACACACTCTAGCTATGTCATTGGGAATATTGAGTGGTTTGGTAACTTATAAGAAGTTACTAGTTTAGGTCAGTTTTATTTAATTCCAGAAAGTATCTTGTGTCAAAAATGTATCGCAATTTTAAGATTGATTAGACTCTTCTTCAAGAAATATTTCAAGATTTGTAAATGTTTTTCCTCTCAGATAAGAAAATCTGTTGTTTAAGTAAGTCTCACCAATAAGTTTCATAATTCTTATCAATAAACTTCATAAAATATCAGGTGCATTCAGATTTTATTCAACCAACGATGAAAGCATGTGAAATTTAATCCTACTACATAGAAACTAAAGAAAAACGTCATGTCACTTCATTGGATAATATTAAATATAGTGAAGGCCTTTATTATTAATAAAGTCAAAATAGTTTGAGTATGTGTGTGTATAATGCATTTTATGCATACATGTATATTTGGTTTTAGTCACGAACATATATATATATATATATATATATATATATATACGTTGTGTGCATGTGTGTGCGTGCATCTATCTTAAAGCTGCTCAATGGCTGTGTTTTCATTTTGTTTTTATCTTGCATTTTGAGAAATCATCAGTGTTTTAAATTTGTATTCATGCTATACATGACTTATAGAGTGTGAGAGAAAGAAGGGTCAAAGAGTGGGGAGTGAGAAATTCACATCCTCATTCTTCAAATTAATATCAATCCTATAGTGTACTTAAAATGACGGAAAGACTACAATTTTCATCACAAATAGATTCAGAACATAGATTGAAGTGAAAAAAAATCACTAACTTTAGCATTGCAAAAATCTCCCTCTCCCTTGTTTGCTCTTTCCTTCTCTCTTTCTTCTCTGTATCTCTATCATTCCCTCCTTCTTTCTCTTGTTTCTTACAGTTCTGAAGACATTTTATTTATTTCTGCTCCTTGCTCTTATTCTATTTTTCATTTCTCTCATCAGCGACTTCCTGGTTGCTACCAACAGAAGAACAACAAGACTATGACAGAAGCAAGCAGAGCAGTCAATATTAAGATAGATAATAGACAATTTTTAGAACCGATTTGAAGTTTGTTCATTTAGCAAAGATATTAGAGTTGGCAAAATAAGACATGAGGGAATTAATATATTTACTAAATATATTGGTGTACCAAGAATTCTATTCAATTTTTTAAATTATTTTTACTTTTTAATTTTTCTTTATCCTTTCTTTTACATATATGCAAAGAATTGTTGTAGGGTGTAATCGGTATTACTGTTTTCTACCATGAATAACTTTCTACTTCAGATAGATGTCTGCTTGGTTGTTCACTGAACCATTGGCAGCAGTTAAGAATGACTATAATTTTCACCAACAGAAAATTTCTAATATTTTACAAATATTTAAATATTTAGAGTTTTTAAATTCTTACTCCCAAAATCTGAAAATCTCTGAATTTCTAGAACTATACAAACACACTGAGAATAAGCAAAATGAATGAAAATCTAACTATTTGGAGTATAGTTGTAATTGATACTTGAATCACATCCATCTAAAATTGTTCTACTTGGCATGAAACGTAGTCATAGAAAAGTAATAATATACAGGCACCACAGACCTGTTTTGTTGGGGGAGGGTACCTAATAAGAAGACACACTGTATATATATATCCATATATATCCATATATATATATATATATATATATATATATATATATATATATATATATATATATCCATATATGTAAAAGGTAATCAGAAATAACAAAACAAATAGCGCATCACATGGAAGAAATATATTAGTTTAACGCTTGAAATAATAGGAAGAGAGTCTTAAC
>OZ024743.1:147008973-147013973 GCA_964016885.1 Eledone cirrhosa | reverse complement strand
ATATATTTATATATATATAAACATATATGAAAAACGGATGTTACATGATGATGAGGATGATGATGATAATACATATATATATATATATAATATTAACAAATGGAAACTATATTTATAAAACCATATTTATTTCATTATACATATTTCAAGGACACCAAAGCAAATTATGGTGCGCTTTCATCAGATAAAATATAATATAGATCAGTTTTATAAACAAATATTGACATACCCTTAAAAGAATGCGACTATGTCTGTTGGAAGCTCCCGGATAGTATATATATATATATATATGTATATGTATATGTATATGTATACAAGGTGTCCCAGAAAATGTATACACATTTCAACAGCATTCTAATAAATATGTGTACACATTTTGGGGGGACACCCTGAATATATAGGTTGGAATTATTGTAAGAATGAACTCGATGAGCACGAAATTATTGATTTAACTATTTTATGGACAATTGTATTTGTGTGACACAGTGTAGCTATTATTAATCGGAGAACAACAAAAATAGATAAGTTAGATAGGACTAATAGAATTATTATAATAAAGTATGACAGCTTTCTTCCAGAAACAAATGGTATACGTCTTTATAAGGTAAAAAGAAATCTGAGAAAAGGGGTTTCGTATGTACTGAAAAATGAATAGAGAATGAAAAAAGAAACATATCATTTAAAGTATCTGCTACCGACGTTAGACAGAATAAGTTTATCAATGAGGCGGAATATAAGCGTAATCAAAAAGAGATCCATTAAAGATAAAAGAAAACCTTTCTATTCAGGGTCTGTTTGAAAGAAATACCAACGAGCTTGAGGCGAGAAATTGTTTTTGTATATTTTTTATTATTTAAAAAATGAAGAGTGGAAATGTTATATTTTTTAACACTTTTCCCCGTATGAGAAAAGTATACTAGTAATGTGGATTGTACATAGGTTTTGTAGATCGGAAAAGTAAAAAATACAATGTATTTTGAGAGTTATTCGGCTTCTAATTTTAGTAAGTCCATCGATTTTTCAAAAAACCCTTAACATACACACACAAAGGGAGGGAGGGATATATATATATATATATATATATATATATATATATATATATATATATATAATACAATAACAGAGATAGTTTAAAGCTAAACTCTGACTGGTAACCATCTCACTCAACAAACATTAGGTTATATTAAAATATAAACCCAATTTAAGTGTTTAGGGTGCTAACAATATGTATAATGTGGAAAAACTAGTTGTATTATTTTATGAGATATAATTAAAGTTAAAGTATATCTCTCTTTCCAAACAATTGTTTCATTATAAGTTTTCTACAAGTTTGGGAGAATGTTTCCAGTTTATGTAGAAGCCTAATGTAAGAATATATTTAGGTGGGCACTTATAAATCATCAGTGGAAGCCCATTAAACATTGATATAAGAAAACAATTTCTTACCGCTGTCAAAAAGTTGGTCTCTCCCACCTCGAATGACCGCTAAATTTGAAATTCCAGCAGTTTTTGACTGAGGAAGTATCATAGCGACACGAAGCGGGAAGGGGAGACAACCCACGAAATGAGGAAAAAAAATAATAATATACACGTGGGTTAATTAGTCTTTTTGAAAACATTATCAATCCAACGTGTTTAAGAACTCAATTGAAAATAAAAAAATAAATATATGCTTGTATAAATTACACACGCATATAGATATTTTCTTAGGCTAAATCAGAAGTTGTATATATATGTATATATATATATGTGTGTGTGTGTATATGTGTATATATATATATATACACATATATATAAAGAGAGAGAGAGAGAGCTGACTTACCCTTGAAACGCAAGATACATTTTCCAGTGTCTCTAAACATTTTTTCTATACTTACCACAGACCTATCAACTCTCCCCGTCCGACAGGGAGATTTCCCACCCACTTTGGTGTGAGTGAGAGATGTCTTCTCTTGTGAAAATGAGTATAGCTTTCATTATGTAAAATCTCCACATTTTCTCCCATTTCTTCCCGTTTGGGGGCACTATTTTTCATGGTACTCCCGGTTTGGGTGTTTAGAAGTTGGCATGTCTGTTACCAGTTCGCCATTTTGATTTACCCTATATATAAAAAGAAAGTAGCCTTGAATACGGCACAATTTATTGCTTAACATTTTTAAGGATTTTAATAGAATGTATTACCCATGGGAAACAGTTTTTAATAGTTGGGAAAGGAATTGCAGGTCGAAAATAGTTAAGTAAGACAATGTTTAAAAACTAGGAAAAAAAGGGATGTACTATACCGAGCAACAAAGAAGAAGAAGAAGAAGGTGGTGGTGAGGAAGAAGCGTATATGATGATGAGGGAAGACAAATGAGGATGACAAGGATGGGAGGAAGAGGAGTTAGAGAGAGAGGAAGAAAGAAAGAAAGAAAAGAAAAGAAAAGAAAGAAAAGAAAAGAATAGAAAAAATATAGAATAGAAAATAATATTAAAAAATTACTACGATATAAAGTAGACGACATTAAGCAAAGAAATCTCCAAAGACTATTTACAAATTATTTTCAATGATATAGAAGTTTACAAAAGAGAAGCAAGAAACCAAATACTAAAAATTACCAAGGATATCATTCAAGAAGAAATAAAGCAATTAGAGACAAACTTTCTTTTGAAGTCAACTCAAACTGCAAAATAGTTTGACCTAGATTTTACAGATCGTTTGGACGAGTAAGAAACGGGAGCAGAGAGAAAATATAAATAAAAGAAATGTGGTAATTTGAAGCAAAGACCAAAAGAATTTTAGGATTTGATTCAAATTTGGTCTGATCTTAATCTACTATTAAGGTTTGTGATATTTTAAACAATTAAATTGACATGAACAACACTTCTACCAAGCCACCACCAGTACTACTATTACTACCAGCACTACCACCCCCACTACTACTACTACTACTGATGATGATTATGATGCTTATGCTACTGCTGCTGCTGATACTACTACTACTACTACAATATACAGGGAGAAACGTACTGAAGCGCAACACAGGCATGTGCACATATACACAATCAAAGAATAATTTTTTCTACTTTTGGCAAAAGGCCAGCAATTATCGCAGTGTATTACTGGCATTATTTTATCGACCCCATAAGGATGAAAGGCAAAGTTAACCTCGGCGGGATTTGAACTCCCGGGGTATTTGAACAGTCAGGGAATAATATGACCAGATCAGCTCAACTGGCGTGGTTCCCTCTTTCTTATCGTGTCCACAAGAGTGTCAGCTACAAAGCTTGGCTAGATGTGGTTCCACCACAGCTGAACACATTGCTGTTCTTTCTCATTAAACTCTGCCAAGTCCAATGCTATGCAAGGGTGTTCCAGCAGGGGGAATATCAGGATGTGCTGCGTAGTCTGTGGACTGGCGTGGTTGAAACATTCGCTTCGCAACGAAGTGGTTCCAGGTTCGAACCAACTATGTGGCATCTTGAACAAGAGATATCTACCAATAGTTTTCGGCCAAGGATATTTGAAAAACATTTTTAAGCGGTTCTATGTGGAGGATCGATGATGGGACTGCTCCTATTCCTGGATTGTAGACTTAATCTGTAGCTCGGTTTAATAGCACTATCTGCGCTTATACCTATACTCTATTGGCGTAGATCCCAATAAATTAATCTAAAAATAACACTTCACAAGCATCTTTTCCTAGAGATATAGTCTTAGTTAAGTAACCTAAAGTTAGAAGGCTTCCCTAAGTTCCCTTAGTGCAGTTTCCAAGTTGAAGAATAACGCTGACCATCCCAATAGATTGATATGACCACAGTTTCTTTTCATTAAGATGTTATATATATTGGTGACAAATTTACTGCTCCCTAATTGTTGAGTTGATAGCCGGTCTATATTGACTGCTATTTCTAGTGGCAATTTCGACTCGTCACTTTGTCCGTAAATACAAATATTTACCTTGTTAGTAGATCTACGCATGCGTGTAATATTTTTTTTTTTCTTCCACCATGCAGGATCGATGAGAATGGACTAATTTCTCTTAACGGGTATATATATTTTTTCTTATACCTTATAGAATTCTGTCTGACAAAAAGTTGTTCTGTTATCAGTGATCGTCTTAATCTATTGGGATGGTCAGCGTTATTTTTCAACTGCAATAAGGGAACTTCGTGCAGCCTTCTAACTTTAGGTTGCTTAACTAAGACTATATTCCTGCTTGTGAAGTGTTCTTTTTAGAATACTCTATTGGGATCTAGCCCTCAGTGATTTTGTATTAGATGTTCTATATATATTTGCTTCCCTTGCGAGATATTTTTAACGATCGCTTTTCATTGAGATGTTATGTATAATGGTGACACATTTCCTTATGTATTATACATAAGGAAATTTGTCACCAAAATACATAACATCCCAATGAAAAGCAATCGTTATATATAACGATTGCTTATATATAATATATTGCATCGTAATATCATCAGTCCAATTCCTGGACAGACTGCTGTGTTGTGTTTATATATACATGTATATATATATATAGAGAGAGAGAGAGAGAGATAGAGAGAGAGAGACTGTGTGTGTTTGTAGTGACGAGACTGGGGAGAACACTAACCATGAGAGTACTCAATACACTGGAAGATGCAGAGTGGGTGTAGAGATATGTAAAAGACAAACGACGGCGACAAACGGTTTTGGCTTGTTTGCTGAGCAGGTTTTTTCAGGGGTGTACTGAACAAATAAACCGAAACCGTTTGGCACCGCAGCCGGAATGTTAAACATCTCTCTCTCCCTCTCTCTCTCTCTCTCTCTCTCTCTATATATATATATATATATATATATATATATATATATATATATACATGAAAATATGGAGAAAAAGACGATTATTAGGAAGAAGAATTTTTTTTTTTCCCTTTTATTTTTTTCTATTTTTTCTGGGTTAGAAAATATTTAAAACAAAATATTTTACTTTGTGTGAAGTGTTAAGGTATTAGTTAATTTATTTATTAATTAACAATGG
>OZ024743.1:146978973-147001473 GCA_964016885.1 Eledone cirrhosa | reverse complement strand
TGCATTTACTTTTCGATTCATCTATCTCAGTTTGTATATGTTGATGGGGGTCCCTTCGATCAAGATCATTTTAACTTTTATGTACTTCTTTCTCTATATTAAAGACCGACTTGCTGTTGTTTCTAACCCCATGCACTCCATTGCAAATGATATTTCCCTTCATTCCTCAATCGAGATCTGTGCATAATAAGCACTTCATATCATATCATAAGCACTTCATGCCAAGCTTGCAAATTTTCTTTGATAAAAATATCTTTGATAAAAAATATCCTGCAAGTTTTCTGCAACAAAATGCTAAATATATACATAACACATGAGCAAGAAAAATATAAATGTTCTTTCTTTTCAAGGACGGAATACACTTCATCCCTCATCAATTGCTGACCCTTTATATAGCTTAGGATTTACGTATTTTGGAGTATTCTTTACTTATTTGGAACGTTACGTTTGTATACACCTTCTAAAGAAGACCATCCAGCTTTTTGGTAAAGTTTTACTGGCCAGCCAATATGCTATAAACATTGGCTCATAAAAACGATGGTTCTTATTTCTACCTCTTTATAAACAGGCTCTGCTCCGCTGAACTTGTAGGTTGTGCACCTCTGCACTGGCTCACACAACATAGCTGCCTTTTTGCCCCACACAGCATTATTTTCACTAAATATTTTCTCATATATTCCTCTCCAGAATATATTCCTATATAATACCTTCCCTAACCACAGTTTTGCTATAGGTTACAGACGTCGAAACTGAATATGAACTGTATTAATCTGTGAGGGCATACAAAGGTCAGTGATATTATACCTCCTACTGCAAACAATTAATTTTTAAAAACTCTCTCATACATACAATGTAGTGTAATGCTAACATAGGAAAATTATAGAAAAAGTGAATTGTACTTATTGGAAATTTAATAAAGTAAGCTCCAACAAAAGTGATGTTTGTTTAAGTAGGATCCGTTAGGGAATTTTGACTATATAGTTTAGAAATGTCATTAGATAACACTCAAAGACAGCCATGTTTCCCAGAGTTTTATCTCAATGTTATAAACTGTTATAAGTACTCTGATTAAAAGTTACATGTACTTTAGAAGGTAGAGAAATTGCATTATGTTATGAAGTAAACAACTTTATCCTTTAAATGAAGATAACTATGAAATAATATAGGCAAAATTCCTTAGAGAAATAATGAATATAGTAGGTTATTGAAATGGATACTTTCCAAACAAGTTGACTTCATGTAAGTACCATTTGAGAATAATGTCGAAAATGTGTATCACTTGTTTAAATCAAAGTGATATTCAAGTCATCAGTTGGGGGTATTGAAACTGAGAAGTTATTGACAGAAATAAATAGAAAACATTTAATATGTCAATACAAATGTTTTCACCACGGGGAATGGAGCATTATTTTACTGTTTTTTAAATATTTTTTGTCTCATATATTTTGTTGGATTACGTTTTTACACTATTGAGATTAAAGATACAATGAAAGTATATTTTTCTAATTTATTTTGTAAGCGAAGTTTTTCACGCAAGACAACACTGAAAAATAAAAATTGACTGAAGTTTAAAAAATGGTGAACTTGTTGAGATAAACAGTGGCCAATTATTCTATGCAAATTTACAACATAAATAATGACAGAAAAACGTTGTTGCCTGACTGAATAAACAGAGATGTAAAGATAGAAAATATGCAAAAGCATTAATTGATAGAAAAAGACTAGATGTAAAAATATTGTTCACATTTGATTAGAAATAAAAGGATGTAGACTATGATCAGTATTTCTTAATATCTCATACTTACAATACCTTTATCTTAATTACGATGCTGTGCTCATTTATGTTTTAGTCTACAAACTTCAATGCTTTTTACTTGAAGGCGTTAGTCCGTTAGCTGGCAAAGAGGCCTATACAATCCTTCCAGATATGTCACTTCAAATCTTCCAAACAATCAAATCCCACAAGCGCCATTGCAGTTGAATAACCAATAAAATAATGCCTACAACACATCATAGACTTTGCCTATCATCTTTAATTAAAAGATATATACCTATTACCACAACACCTGCAAAACAAACAATTAGAAAGCAAAGGATGTCGTTTGACATTGCATGACCTCCAAGCCTTTTAATCTGAATTTGCAACCAACCTTTCGGCTTCACTGTCAAGAGAATTCCTACTGGCGTTGCAGTACCTTCTTACCCAATTCTTACCAACCAAACAAAGAGCATTCCTGAAGATAGTTCCAGGGCATAGGCTGCCCAACTACTCATTTACTTCCCACTTCACAGTGCACACAACAAAACACAATACATTGTAGGCACCTACATTTGTTTAAATTTAAACATTTTTGCCTAACCCACAATATTATCTGATGTTATACTCAAATTTACAGAGGTTTTATATATAAACAATACCGCATAAGACTTCAGCTTTACTACTATTGGTGTCTGATTTCCCACTATGACATTAAAATCAAGATACTTTAAGCCCACAATTGTAGGAGATGAGAATGGCTATGGAATCTGCCATTCATGAAAATGGCTGCACAGCGTTAGTATATTACAAGTAATTTTTAGGTCCTCCGACTATCTAGTTATTTACATTCCTTGATGTATTGTTTAGTACAATTATGATAAATTGCCAAAATGTCATCTAACATGCCAGAGGAGTCTAACAATAGAAAACAAATTACACTTTAATTTCTTTCTTTATGGACTTCTTTCTATTTTAGTACCAGCCAGCATGATCTGTAAATATGAATATTAAAATGTATTCTGGGAGCTGATATTTTATATCGTTGAATTTCCAGTCGAATATAAACGATTATACATATTACACTAATGCAATGATGAGGTCATTACTTATTTTCTGGAATATAGTCTGAAGGTATGTTGTGCATAGAGAAAAGACAATATAATTGACAAGATTTATTGATTCATTTTATTACATTTTGTGAACAATAGTATTATTAGTTAAATGTTTCCAACTGGCTAATTCCCTAAATTTTCGATGGTAAGAATGACAACGAAGCCTCTGCACAACTCATTCAAAACAAATAACATACGCTTATTTTTATTCTAAAGCGTCGGTTTATACGTTTTCTCAGCGATTATTACATTTACCACTGACATGTGTCAACTTCAAGTACACACACACACATAACGCATACATATATATATATATATATATATATATATATATATATATATATATATATATATATATATATATATATATGTAAATATGAAATAAACGTGCTGCGGGGTTGCTAATGGGTTACATATGAATAAAGTTAGTCCTTCATCAGTGATCTTCCAACCATCATTGGTATTTCATCGCTTTAAAGACCATATACCTCCGGTTGGTGCGAGCAACGGCTAAAAAAAAGTCGCTGGGACACGTAAATAAAGGGGACACGAGTGTAAACAAACAAAAATGGTGAAGCAACGAAAAGTGAGGAAGAAGGAGTCAAGTCCCAAATTTCTATGAATTTAAATTCGGTGAAATCGTGAACGAGAGAGAACAAAGACCATCAAACCTGGTTGAAATGTGAGCAAGGAAGGAATTTCGCACAGGTCTAATGGGAGGAAGAAGGGGTCTAGTCTGTGAATTCGGTAAACACAAGTTCTGTGAAATTGTAGACGAGAGAGAGAAAAAATGCCGACCGGCCTGGCCAAGCGTGCGAAAGAAAAGAATTACGCACAGGTCAAACGGGAAGAAGGAGGAGGAGGAGAGGTAGTAACGGAGAATGAGTGAGTGAAGGGTGGGGAAGAGGCTAACAGAGAGAGTGACTGCTAGAGAGGATAAAGATACATATATATATATATATATATATATATATATATATATATATATTATCAAGAAAACGAAAAATCAGTGATGCATCTGGACTTAGTTTATTTCGTGTTACAAATGTTTCGCCGGCATGTAGTTCGAGTCATGGTCCTTGTATGGATCTGGCTGATTCTACTTCTGCGGGTTCTTTCAGACACCGCTGTTATGTCCGGAGCAAATTTTATCACTGGGGTGTTGTCATCAAAACAACACCCTCAAAAAACCTTCTTTCCACTCTTGTCATGCTATTGGCTGTTTTTACTCCACGTCATCACAAGTTCTGGTCAGTATCTGTTGCCACACGGTTCATCAACACTCTACTCTGATGAATATCGAGTGCTAATTTTGGCATAACAGCTACGGAAGCACCATAGCTACCACTATACACAAATATATATATATATATATATATATATATATATATATATATATATATATATATATATATATATATATATATATATATATATATATATATATATATGTGTGTGTGTGTGTGTGTGTGTGTGTGTAGCGAAATCTATCCGCGCCTTGAACCTTGAGTGACACCTAAAGATCAAATTCAAGTCAACACCCTTTTGGTTTGATCAAGTTCATGCGTGGGCTGTCCCCTCAGGTTAGGGGACAGGAAGTGACAGCTATATATAGAGCCTGTCTCAAGCTAATTTAGCCAGATACATCGGAACATTACACCTATAACAAACTATGTAAGGATTCACTGCTATCAACAGACCACAGTGGTCTACAGAAATAGAGACATCGGAGCACCCCACTACAGAAGAAGCTATATGAAAGATTCACCACTATCAACAGACCCCATGAGGTCTGCAGATACACACAGAGAGATTGGAGCCCTACTACTACAGACCATGTACAAGCCACAGTGGTCTACAACCAATTACAGACCATTCAGAGGTATACAAACCATTACTCTCTATCTCACTCACTATGGTCTCAACTATTACCACCGACTCCAACAACAACAACAACATAATCTGTTCGCGCGCTGTTTTCACATCAGCAACAATAACAACATTAACAACTCTTGGTAACTGGTTTATATGTACTTTTTAATTGATTCACGTGAAGTAAACCATATATAAACCAAATCATTTATTCTTTATATTTTCGTTATTACACCTATTCTTATTATTATTTCATCTAATAATCATGTTACCACATCTAACAATTATGTTAAATCCTTCTAACTCATTTCTTATAATACCCTTCGTTAAATATATGTATATATATATATATATATAGATAGATAGAGAGAGAGAGAGAGAGAGAGAAGAATGAATACACATTAGAGAGAGTGTGTATGTTGGTAAACACATACTCTATCTAGTGTGTCTGTGTTTTCTTCTCTATATTATATTTGAAGAGCCCAGGATTCTTTTTTCTTTGAGCTCATAAATTACAGGGACTAACGTGAGTTTCTGACTCCGTTACTTCATTTATACACACACACACACACATATATATATATATATATATATAGTAGTCGTTATTTATTCAAGCGTATATTCCTGAAAGCTACATATGCCACATCTCAATTAACAAACTATATTGTAAGCAGGTGCTATGTATCCACCATTAATATAGAATCCCGTCTGAGACGACGGAATATCGCCATACGAATAAACGTTAAGACAAGTTTGTGTAATTAAACAATTATTTTATTATGTGCATTTCAGTAACAACAGAGTGTTGCAGTTATGCAACTACAACAGGTATTATATCATCAGATCGTTACAATGAATTATAAATGAAACTCCATAACAGAAAATAAAGCGTCTAGCACTGAGACACAAATGGTTGTGAGTCAGTAGACGCGTATCAATAGCATTATTTTCTGTTATGGACTTTCATATATAATTCATTGTAATGATCTGATAATATCATAACTGTTGTAATTGCATAACTGCAGCACTCTGGCGTTACTGAAATGCGCATAATAAAATAATATTCAATTACACAAACCAGTCTTAATGTTTAACTTCTCGCTCCATTGAGTACTTTGTGATTGCCTCAAACAACTCGATGAGTGCCTGCTATGTGGCGGCCACAACTTCGATTCATATCCAATATTATTTATTCATGTGTGTGTGTGTGTTTGCGAGTGTGCGTGTGTGTGTGAAAGAGGTAATCAGAAATAACAAAACAAACGGCATAGTACATGGAAGAGACATATTAGTTTAACGCTTGAAATAGCAGAGAGAGAGAGAGTGTTAACGTTTCGGACATAAGTTTTTCACTAGAAAATAGAGTTAGAAATAAAAGATAAATAGAAAGTAAAGTGATAAGAAGAAGGAACGGGGGAAAATGAAAAATAAAAGAGGCGAATTCAGTCTGCCATCTTGGGGAGTTGTTGGTCAAGCGATATCTTACGCGTTAGAGAGGTTTAGGAAGGGAGGTAATCAATGTATGTGTGGAGTGGACATGTGTGCATGCGTGAGTGTGTTAGTAAGTGTGTGTGCGTGCGTGTGCGCTTAAAGATGTGTTCGTATGTTGGAAAGAGTGGCGTTGGACAGTAACGGGATGGCTGCTGTGAGAGCGTGCACACATGAACTGACCCACATAATGGGATCTACAAGAATGTATATGAATTTCTATATATACGTACATACACACACCACACATTGAAGCAGCTGAGAGGGGCTGTGTAGAAAAGAGGTGATAGCGAATATGGTTGTGGCCTGTATATTTCATTACCTGGTATGTCTGTCCGATGTAAATGGACACACAAAGGGAACACCAGAAGGCATAGACGACATTGGTGGAGGTGCAAGTGAAGAAGTGGAGAATGCGAAAAGAATGGTTCGTACCAGTGAGAGTGGTGAGGCTTGTTATGTAGGGGCAGGTGCTACAGCGGCGGCGAGAACAAGGACGGGAGCCAGGAAGGGTCCTTGGAGAGGGAGAGTAGGAACTGTGCATAAAAGGTTACGGAGATTACGAGCATGCTTAAAAGCAGTGATGGGTGGTTTGGAAAAGAAGCGAGAAGTGACGGAGTCAGAAACTAGTGTTCGGAAGCAATGAAGGACACGGTGAAGTAGTGGTATGATAGACGGGTGATAAGTGAGGGGGAGAGGAAGGTGGGTGTTGAGGGTGGTTAGTGGGCGATGGTAGGTCAGTATCACGGGCGAGAGTCAGCGCAGCTTAAATCACGGTGGAAGGATATCCACGCTGGATGATGTGAGAAGCCATACGTTGAGACTGGATCTTGAAATCATGTTCCTGGCTGAGGAGCCGACAAAGACGGAGGATATGGGAGTAGGGTAAAAATTTGGTATAAGTAGGGTGGGCGAGGAGCTGAAGTCTATGTAGGAGTGGGAGTCAGTGGGGTTGTAGAAGATGGAAGTAGAGAGGGTGGTGAGTGTGTTCGATATATATATATATATATATATATATATATATATATATATATATATATATATATATATATATAAATATATAAAAAGAAGTAAATATTTCGCTTCCTGCCCAACGCATGCGGTCAAGCCGTTAAAATGACACACACGCAAAATCAGGTCGCAGATAACAGCTGTTTATTATAAACGTGTTGATACTGCCACTGTGCTGGTATCTCAAAGTAGTACCATCGAACCACAAATATTATAAACACCTTGCATATTTCTACAAGTACTTAGTGCCTGTTGAAGTATTCATCCACTTTTATATATATATATATATATATATATATATATATATATATATATATATATATATATATTGAGAAAGAGAGAGAGAGAGATAGAGAGAGAGAGAGCGAGAGAGAGAGAGAGAGAGAGAGAGAGGGGGGGAGAGAGAGAGAGAGATGTTGAGAAATTGCACGGAAGAATCGGAGATGGAGGTGGTGAATGTAAGGGTGGGATGAAAAGAGTGGACGGATGAGAGAAAGCAGCTGAGCTTTTCATGGGAGAAAGAGATAGACTGTGTCATTTCTGCATGTAGACACCAATGATACGTGGACCTTGATTTTAGAAAATCTGCGAAAGCTTTAAAGAAATTAAGCGAGTGTCTTCCAGTGGATATGTAATGGTAGTGAACATAAGTGAACTGAGAGAAAAGCTGGGCATAAGCAACATTCGATGTAATGTGCATGTATTGCGTATGGAAGATGACAACAGTATATATAACTGCAGAGAAGTCTTACTGGATAGGATTGCACGAGATAGATCCAGGAAGATATGGAATGAGGCAATGAAGACCAGCCTTAAAAAGCTAAATCTCACGACAGACATGAGTAAGGACCGCAAGTTTTGGTTACATGCTCTGATAGAGACGACCTGTAATCAGCGTAAAATGGAACATAACCAATTCATGTGTCCTCCCCCCTGCACATAATAACTATCTTTACTCTCACTGAATATCCAAACCAACCGAACTCCAGCCCCACTTTACCCAGGAGCACCCCATACTGTTTAAGCCCTAAAACATGAGTCATAAAATCTTAGTAGTTATAGCATAATACTAGTGTGTATGAGTATAACAAGGAGACGTGGTTTGTGTGTATAATATTTAATTAACAATTTGTGGATATATAGAACAGCATAGTTGACATGTCAATGAATAGATGAAAGAATGAAGCAAAGTTATTAGTTACCGTTTGATTGCCAGGGTTACTCACGCCTGAGTGAAGACTCCTGGCGAAGGCCAGGAGGCGCCTGACCGAAAAGGCGAATGAGAGGTAGAGAACTTAAAGTTGTTAGTTTTATAGGGTTCTGACCGGAAGTTACAGAAAGGGTTCTACTTCCTGTCTAGAGAGCGTTAATCTATTGGGGATGTGAGTGTCACAACAAGGGAGGAAACTCCTGCTACATAGTCTTTCGAAGCTTCACTGTACTTCCATCTATTACCATCTTCTCAGATTACCATCTTCTCTTTCCCCCCCCCCCTCTCTCATCAACTTCTTTTTAGTAACTGCCCGCGTTATAACTGTACCCTTACCAACGGCATACTTCCTACTCCCGTTATAGGAAGATCTCTTAAGTCAATTCAAGGATAGCCGGCCTCCCCAGTACTCGTACCATTATAAAACTGTACAATCTGTTGTTGGTGGTAAGAAGGCCTTTCTGCCGTAGACACCAAGCAAAGAGTTGAGAGGGTTCGCCGGTCAAACAGGGCAACGCCTATAGTGCGGGCGTCACGAAAGGTGCATCCAGTACAATCTCTGTAATGGAGTTGGTGATAGGAAGGATACCATGCAAAGAAAAGTTCAAAAGGACTCCACACTTGTATCAAAGGCACAACATACTCAGATGATGATGATGATAATGATGAAGGTGGTGATTGTGTATGTGCGTGTGTGAGTATGAGTGTGTGTTTGCGTGTGAGTCGGGTGGAATACTACGGAATATTACGGAAACAATAATATATAAATGAAAAAACAATAATTATCAATGAAGGCAAGTATGTTGTATTGGAGGATATTTTGGAGATTCTCCGACCTATGTTACTGTCTTTATTATAACAGATATGTAGTTGTAATATGTGTGTGTGTGTGTGTGCATGTGTGAGTGTGTGTGTGTGTGTGTGTGCGTGCGTACATAAAATAATCAGAAACAAGGTCAATGTTGCTGTATATACTATATATAAACTTTCTTGACATGTTACAATCTTTTCAATATCGCTCAGCTCAGGATACAGTCATAATTATCGCAGCCCCATTCCGCCTCGACATTGAACTCGATATTGAAACGATTATAATATGCCAATAAAGTTATATATATATAAATATATATATATATATATATATATATATATATATATATATATATAAGTTGAAAAAAATGAAAACGAAATTTCATTTCTCACTCTTAGTATGGCACTTACTTAAATGTAAGTATGTATGTATACGTACATACATATATGTATACAGACGTACAGTAGCATGCATATATATATATATATATATATATATATATATATACATATATACACATATGCATACAGGTACACATACATATATGCACGCATCAGTTTAGCCGACGTTTATTATAACGCCGGCCGCTTTGTTCGTTTGTTTGTCAACAAGTAAGTGCCATACTAAGAGTGAGAAATGAAATTTCGTTTTCATTTTTTTCAACTTATCGTTTTCGGTATGCCTGACCGATTTAACTCACTCAATATGCAAATTAGGCTGCTCAGCCGTTAATTTTCATAAGGAAAGTATATACTTTCGAACGTTCAACTATCTGGCAGATGGGTAAACGGTGCTGATGATAGCTAACAAGCTTGAAACTAGTACATCGTTCCTGTGTCAGTGTTGAACAAAAAGGTGACGTGGTTGCCTTAACACCGTATGGCATAAATTCAGGCTGTTCGGTTTGTTGACAAACAAACGAACAAAGCGGCCGGCGTTATAATAAACGTCGGCTAAACTGATGCGTGCATATATGTATGTGTACCTGTATGCATATGTGTATATATGTATATATATATATATATATATATATATATATATATATATATATATATATATATATATATGCATGCTACTGTACGTCTGTATACATATATGTATGTACGTATACATACATACTTACATTTATATATATATATATATATATATATATATATATATAAATATACAATATATTAACAAATGGAAACTATATTTATAAAACCATATTTATTTCATTATACATATTTCAAGGACACCAAAGCAAATTATGGTGCGCTTTCATCAGATGAAATATAATATAGATCAGTTTTATAAACAAATATTAATATACCCTTAAAGAATGCGACCATGTCGGTTGGAAGCATTCTTGGTCGCATTCTTTAAGGGTATGTCAATATTTGTTTATAAAACTGATCTATATTATACTTTATCTGATGAAAGCGCACCATAATTTGCTTTGGTGTCCTTGAAATATGTATAATGAAATAAATATGGTTTTATAAATATAGTTTCCATTTGTTAATATATTGTATTTTTACTCCAAAAATGTGTTGAGTGCTTTATATCAGTTATAAAAATATTTGCCAACAAATTAAATATAACTTCTACATATCCCAACAAATTAAATATAACTTCTACATATATATATATATATGTGTGTGTGTGTGTTGCAAATTGACTTTGATTGGTTACACTCTGCACATTATACTCGTCTTAACCATGAAATACAACTCAACACGAGACGGGCCATTTTAACAGCACTGGATGCTTAGAACAGCGAATTGGCAGTAACTGTATTCACACACATATATATATGTGTGTGTGTGTGAGTATTTATATAGATAATTGTATGTACATATATGCACATATGTGTATGTGAATATATATATACTGTATATATATATATATATATATATATATATATATATATATATATATATATATATGTGTAGAAGTTCTATTTAAATTGTTGGGATACAACAAGCAAATATTTTTATAACTGATATAAAGCACTCAACAAATTATTGGAGTAAAAATACGATATATTAACAAATGGAAACTATATTTATAATCCATATTTATTTCATTATACATATTTCAAGGACACCAAATTAAATTATGGTGTGCTTCCATCAGATAAAATATAATATAGATCAGTTTTATAAATAAATAAATAAATATTGACATACCCTTAAAGAATGCGACCATTTCTGTTGGAATGGTCGCATCCTTTAAGGGTATGTCAATATTTATTTATTTATTTATAAAACTGATCTATATTATATTTTATCTGATGAAAGCACACCATAATTTAATTTGGTGCCCTTGAAATATGTATAATTAAATAAATATTGTTTTATAAATATAGCTTCCATTTGTTAATATATCGTATATATATATATATATTTGTTTTGCAAGGGTTTTGATATGAAATCGTGTGTCGAAACAAATATTGTTACACTTGGCGAGGCTCATAGTGTTCTAATAATATTGCCAGAAATAATAACAGAACATACTCCATAATTAAGATGTCCCCAGATGTATGTGACAGTACAGAGGACCTCCTCAGCAGAATAAATGAGTGTAATAAAAACAAAAACCTCCTAACTGCATAGTAGGCAGTATGGACATCGTATCACTGTATCCATTCATTAACATTGATTTTGCTGCGGAAAAATGTGTGGAAATAATCAGTGAGAGGTGGAGTTCTGCGTCGTCGACACAGATGAACTGGGCCTCCTACTTAGACTTACTTATGACACCGAGTACCTAGACAGCCATGACCTTAGCCATTTCTGCCCTAGTAGACCCATTAGAGGTAGACCCCCATCATAAACTCAATGGCAAAAAAGACTCCCATGGGACACCCCCACAAGAGAGTACTAATGAACATGATTTAGAATATAGCACAATGGAAAGCATCCAGCAGATAGCTAACTCCATACACCAGAGTATAACTGTAACTATTGACTACCCTAACAATAGACTACCTGTATTAGACACGGAACTCTGGATTAACACTATAGATGAGAGGGCCCAAATTCTCCACTCACACTATGCTAAACCCATGGCCTCCAAATACCTGATACTCAAAAACTCAGCAATGACCAGTAGTGCTAAGTTTAATATTCTGATCGCAGACTTGGTACGAGTGATGAAGAACGTGTCCCGCATGTGCGACCCAACAGAAATGGAAAGACACATCCAACACTTCATCAACCACATGCAGTTCTCTGGCTACATCCAAAGAGACAGAATCAGAGTACACAAAGGAGCCACAGAGAAGTATAAGACCCTCATAGAACTAGACATGAAAGGAATTTGCCCATTATACAGGAGCAAATCATGGAATAACTTAGATAGGACTAAACATAAGATAGGGAAAGCCACCTCATGGTACGACAACCAGAGATACCAGAGTGTCATGTTCGTGGATGCTACACCTGGAGGGAAATTAGCTAACCAATGTAGAATGGCCCACTTAAAGATTAAAGTGGTAAATAAGCCAGGAACTACCATAAAATCCCTAATCAGCAAAACATACACTTTTAAGAAAACCCACTATGCTAATATGAAATGTGTTATATGTAAATTAAACCCCCAGATAAACTGTAAAACTAGAAATGTTGTCCATAGCATAAGATGTACAGAAAGTACTTGCAGAAACATGACAGCTACATACATAGGTGAGTAAGCTCGAAGCATAGGAGAAAGAATAGACCAACACAGGGGGAACTAAAAGGACCAAAAAACGGTTCAGTACTATATGAACACGCGACAACATGATGGTAACATAGACAACATAGAAATTAAAATAATATCTAAACATAGAAATGACCCAACAGGTAGGCAAATCAGAGAAGCAAGCGAAATAGGGCTTAGAATGCCAAATCTAAACAGAAAAAATGAATGGAATAACAACAACACCCAAACAAACAATACTGACTTAAGAGAAATATAAATAAATAAATAAAATAAATAAATATATACACAAGCACAATAACAAGAGACACATATAAACACACATAATAAACTAAGATAGAATACAATAAGCAAAATACAGTCACCCAAACGCAAACACACACACCAAACACTATACACACACGCAAACAAAAATAAATAAATAAACAGATAAAATAAAAATGGCGTAGACATACAATACAACAGGAGGAAACATAATAGTACCACTGATGATGTTGCAGATGTGCAATGAAAGACTATATTTATATGTATTTATATCTGTATTTTTGACCGTTGGTCAGTCAGTGATAAACATTGATGGCCAAATAAATTAACTATGGAGATATAAAACATACAGAAGCGAAAACCAACCAAACAGTGAGTGTGTTCTGTTATTATTTCTGGCAATATTATTACAACAATATGACCCTCCCCAAGTATAACTATATATACATAAAAATATATATATATATCTTAACTAAGATGAGACTGGTCAGCCAATTTGGGAATTGTACCTTCAGTTCTAGCAATAAAATATATACGATATAAAAACAAAATTTGTTTTCGCCCTAACATGGGATACCTCACGAATACACATACAATATACATATATATGTATATATAATTGATATGTATTTATATACATTATATACACACAATAAATACATATATATATATATATATATATATATATATATATATATCAATGTGTGTGTGTATATATATATATACATATATATATAAAAAGAGATTGATTAAATTTTGGCGAAGGAGAAGGCATATAAACCTGACTGTATTTATGATGTGTTTTTCTTCTTTTTTTTTAAGTAAAATATTATAATCCTACAACATACATATGCCTAATCATAAGAACACTTCAAGAATATGCTCAGGATTACACATGCACACACATACATCCTCAGAAATAAATAAATAAAACATTATTGTAAAAATATCAACTGATTGGAAGAGTAAAATGTGTTTATAAAAATGATGTAATGAAGTCCAGAGATTTGAAATAATAAATTCTAGAACTATTGAAATGTTTGGCACTAAGCGAGGGAGATTGTTATGGAGAAAATTTAATGATTTATATACAGATATAAAGACAAAAGTATAACTATGACAACAACAACAACAACAACAACAACAACAACAACAACAGCAGCAGTAACAATGATAAACATAATTAAAATGAATAGAAGTCTTTCAAATTATTGTGAAATATTTTGCTTGAATTTTTGCTTGTCATCTAATGTTTTACAATTAAAACTGGTCCCTATAATGACAGGGTCTACACTACATGAACATACAATAAAAAAAAAATTAATATGTAAAAAAATATAAATATAAATGCAAAAATTAGAAAAACATATATTCCCACTAGTTGGATGACTGACAGCTATATTTTGCTCAGCTAATTTAGAAACTTTCGACTAGTTTCATTAAAAAAAGAATTAATAATAATAATAATAATTGTTTCTACTTTAATAATAATAATAATAATAATAATAATAATAATAACAACAACAACAATGAAACAGCAAAACTTAAAACAAATATATTGATATAGATATCTTGAAATCTCTTGATGAAATGACATATGTAAAATTCCATACACAATTGGATTTTGTTTTTCTTTGTTTTTTCAAATATATTTATATTTTCAAAACTGATGTTTTTGTATGTTTTTTTTTTTATTTAATAACAAATTTATTTCTGCAATATTATTTAAAACTAAAATTGTTATTTGGAATTTCATTTTTAGAATTTATTCAAATGTTCTTTTGTCATTAATTTGTTATTATCTTTGTTTTGTTTTTGTTTGTTTATTTATTGGTTTTATTCTCTGAATTTCTTTTCAATTTTCACAGGGAGATAAATGTTTTGCTTAAATATTATGACAAGAACATAGATAGAACTGGTAAATGAAGTGAAGGAATTTGTTGCCTAAATTTTTTACTTGAGTATGCTATCCTATATTTATACCTACTGGTTCAACTCTTAGCATGTTCTAAACATATGTTTAGGGTAAGATTTCTTTCCATTGAAACATATTTATAATTACTTTATTAAGTAACTAAAACATTCTAGAATGAAATAGCCCTTAGCATTCACTTTGTGCAGTGTTTTAACCATTCCATGACCATATTGCTAAAGAAATACAATGTCTATGTATTTTGATTAACTTTGAAAATAATGAAGAATTTGGAGAGAATTTGGTAAGATAACATTTTAATTATTAAATTGAATATCTTACCAAATTCTCTCCAAATTTTTCATTATTTTCAAAATTAATCAAAATACATAGACATTGTATATGACAAAAGCCAATAACATATAAGTACGGAGGACTGTTTAAATTCAAATAGTTTTTTATAATAGAACTTTGGCAGGACTGAGGCAGGTTGATATCAAACTTGTTAAAGCAATGTTTTCCTATTTATATTACAGTTTTTTTTTTTCCAATGGATAATCTTATAACTCAGGGTTTTCCTTTATCTAAGTTTTTACTTACGGTCTTTCATTTAAAAATCTGCTCAAATGTGAAAACATGTGGGTCTTTGTTACTCTGAAAATATTAATAAATCATCAATGAAGTACCCATCATCGAAAACTGCAAATTATAAAAAGGCGATATTCCTTAACTAAAGGCACAATAGAATAATGATAACTGCAAGTAAGCTTGTGTATTTAAGCTCTGGGGTACATAGATAAGGATTTATTAATATATAAATATATTTAATACAGAAGATCTGCCTTCCCATTGGCAAAGGCTGAAGCATAAATTTAGTATGCATCACTTCTACCTTCACTTCCCTCTGCCTCCCATACACCACTCACATCCTAACACTCCACCCATGCCCTAACACCCCACCCTTTGCCAGATAAGTCCCCTAGACCCCAGTCCACACTGTAAAGTGGTCTTGTTGGTGCCACGATAAAAAATGCCTAGCCCACACTGTAAAGTGGTTGTGTAGCTATCGCAACAAAAAGTTCCCAGCCCACACTGTAAAGTGCCCATGTAGGTGTCATGACAAAAATCACCCAGTACACACTGTATATGTGGTTGACGTTAGGAAGGGCATCCAGCCATAGAAACCAAGCCAAAATTAGCCCTGTATGAGCAAGACACAGTAATCTGATCTGGCCTGTCTCACAACAGGACAATTCGTCTAACCCATGTTAGCATGGAAAAATGGACGTTAAACATTGACAGTGATGATGATGAGGAGGATGATAGATATTAAGAATGCTTAGACTCAGTTAAGTAACAAAAACAACAACAACAGCACTATTTTAGAATATCAGTAAAGAAACTTATAAGTAGGAAACTGAAAGCTCTTTACAGGTTGATAAATGTTGCCATTAGTTATTGATCAGTTCAACTACAATGACGTTATGGCATATAGGTGACATCATTACTCTCTGTCTACATTTGGTGGATAAAAGTTATAAAAAGGCTAGAGTGCCAAACTAAAATGTCTTACAGTATTGAAATATGTTCCTTTACATAATAGAAGTTCCTTTATTTATTGAATTCAATTCCTGAAACAGAAGACTTTGTATTTCCCCCTTATGGAGTGAATGAAATAAATATGAGTCACATACTGAGATTAGTTAAACTACAGCAACTTTGTGGAATTGTATTAATGCTAGAAATCATTATACATTAGATGGGGCTGTCATTATTCATTTATTCTATAAAGCAAAAATTGAATTGTAGGAATATAAGATGAATTTAGCATTTACAGTGTATGTACACAGTCATACAATCAATAAGTCTGAATACTGTAGCATCTTTATAATA
Source organism: Eledone cirrhosa (assembly GCA_964016885.1). Taxonomy (NCBI): domain Eukaryota; kingdom Metazoa; phylum Mollusca; class Cephalopoda; order Octopoda; family Eledonidae; genus Eledone; species Eledone cirrhosa. Next base: position 146,984,457 of record OZ024743.1, on the reverse strand, counting down.
ATGTGCAGTAAATAAACTGAAAACTTGTACAAATACTGCATATAGAAGTATGGGAGAAAGGAAGGTCATATTGTGATTAATAAATTAAAAGTACCCAGGATTACAATCACAATCAAATTACAACACAACCTACCTGCTATGCTTTCTTATCATATTGATGTCCACTTCACATATGATAAGAAAGGTAATATGAGAAAGAAGATATTTATAGACCATTGAAAATGAGCCTACAAATCCAGTACCCATCCATTATTTTTGGAGAAACATTATATATACCAATCTACATTTATCAATGTATGCTTCAAATTGAAATTTTTGACAAAGAACATAGGTTTATAATTCATATGCTACTGATGATCATGCTTTTGGGGAACATATATAAATGTGGATGACTTTCTTAAAACCTAAAGAGCAAATTGTTGCACAAACATTGATAAAGTAAACAAGATCCACTCTTCTTAAAAAAGACAAATATTTTTATTTAGCAAACTTACTCCGATGAGATGGGCAATCAAATTAAATATTAAAACTTCAATCAGGAAGCAAGAATATGCATGCATATATACAAAAATGTACTCGAAATTAAGAGAAAGAGAAACATACATACATACAAATACCTGATTCACAAAAGAGATAGGGATGCAGGCAAATCACCTAGATGTGACAAGTGTAGACTCTGCAGAATTAACATCGAAGATGTCGCCCAATGTCATTAGCAGCTGTCCAATGATGTCATTATGGTACTATCTACCCATGTATAGGCCAAAACACTGTACAATGCAATCCATAGAAAAGATAGCTCCGGCAATAAACACATTAAAAGCTACAGCAATGTGGAAGACATACACATACATAATATGAAAGAGTACTGGTGGAATGTTCCAGTAAAAACCCCAATAAAATGAAGGCATAACAGACCAGATATAATGATATGGGACAGGGAAAAGAAGGCATGCACAGTAGTGGAAGTTAGCTGCCTAACAGATGCCAATATAATATGTAAAACATTCCAATAATTCTGCATCTAATAACTGCATGTACAGATACAAAGCATATGCATATGCACATATATAACTCAAAATATACATATACACACACATACAATAATATCCATACCTGTGCATGCATGCATGCAGACATGCATATATATCTACTTAGTTGATGTTGTGTAAATTCCAACTAGAGAATCTTGTAACTATGTTAGAAACCAACTCACTCTCTATTGGCAAACATTTGTGAAATTATAAAACCAGAAGAACATACTTACATACATACATACATATATACATACATACATACAATAACATCTATATCTGCACACATATGCATGCAGACATATCTACCTAGTTGATGTTGTGTAAATTCCAATGAGAGAGTCTTATATCTATCTTAGAAATTGAGTCTCTCCATAGGCAAAAATTTGTGAAATTATAAAACCAGAAGAACATACATACATACATACCCCCTACACACACATGTACATACATAGTATTTATCACATCAATAAAAATGTCCTGTTAAAGAGAGACAAAAAATTGTTGAAGTGAATCTGAAAGATATTTCAAATTCTGGATCAAAACAACAGATTTTCGAACCGTTAACGAACAGTCACAAACAAAGACCAAACATTTTTGTGTGTTACGTTTTTATAAGTGAATGAATTGTACAAATTCTTTTTTGATTGACATTTTTGTGCAAAAGATGTTTTATAAAGCCATTGAGTCAATTCACTAAAATATCTCTTTGTTTTCACTCTGATCCTGTTTCTTTTAACAATTTATTCAACAGAAAGAAGAAATCCAATTACTCAACTATAAAATCTATTAGCAAACATAATGATAATGATGATGATGCCATTTCAATACTTTGGGACTGCAACAGTGTATTTGTTGTATGTGTATGCAAACTGCAGGGATGGGCTGTTGCTTTTCATTGCTACAATCACCACTCATACAAGTTTGTAGAGTTAAATAAAAGAAAATAAGTTTTGTTTTGTTTTTTGTTTTTTATGCTTTTTACCAAACTTATGTTGAGTGAATCATATAAAGCAGGTAACTATCAAAATGGCAAATAGTATGAAGATTAACAAGATATTTTTTCATCCAGCAGTGACTGTAAATATTAAAGTCATTTAGTATAGCTGTGTACCAATAAACAAAGATTTTCAAGGTTTCCTTCTAGAATACAGAAAATAATCAATTTCTGTTTTATAGATACTATACATTGATTAAAATTACTATTCATATATATTTTTTCCGGGTATTCAGAGCCTTATATGTTGTATACTGCTACACAATGTACCATGAAGAATTCAGCTTCACTGCAAATAGATATATATTTACTGAAGTCTATGTTATGATACATTCAAAGAGATTCATTCTTTTCAAGAATTTCTTTAGGATCTTATACCATCTTGCTATTTTCTGTAAGCATAGAATGGTAAATTTGAAAGGATAAAAAAAAAAGTTGTATTAATTTTTACGCCTTGGTACCATTCCTAACTTCAACTTTATATTATCAGTCCCATATCTTTACCATTACTAATATACCTGTGATGTTCACTATCACTAACTATCATTAACTTCATTGTCATTCCTACCAATATCACTATTACCTTTATCACTACTCTCCTCTATCAGCAGTATCTCTACCACCACCACTATTACTCCTATCATTATCATCAAGAAGTTACTATTAATAGCTAAGTAGGTATGAATGTGAAGGTGCATGTCTTTGTGGTTAGAGCATTTGGGCTTGCAATTTGGAAGTTGTGAGTTCAATTCTCAGACAGAGTGATGCATTTTGTCCATGAGCAAGACACTTTATTTCACATTTCTCCAGTTTACTCAGCTGTAGAAATGAGTTGCAATGTCACTAGTGCCAAGCTATATCGGCCATTGGCTTTCCCTTGGACAACATCGGTGGCATGGAGAGGGGAGGCTGGTATGCATGGATGACTGCTGGTCTTCCACAAAAAACCTTGCCTGGACTTGTGCCTCAGAGGAAAACTTTCTAGGTGCAAATCCCATGGCCATTCGTGACCGAAGGAGGTCTTTACCCAGGTAAGAATATATGTAAATATAGTGTAGAGCATCAAATATCGAATTAGAAATACTTCTAGTTTAAGAAAAAGGCAACATTAGCTCAATGATTAATATTATTTTAATCATTTCAGTAATTATGTTAGAAAATGGCAGAGATATTTCACTCTTATAAAACCTCCTCAAAACCGTATACACTTTTGTACTTGCTGAAATAATTAAAATAATAACCACTGAAATAATCTTGTTCACTCATCATTGAAATAGTATTTCAAATTAGATTTTTGAAATTTTGCATAAATATGTTTACTCTCATAAGATTGTTGATTTTTATGCAGATGACACCTCTAAGTAAATAAACACAGTATTATTAATAACAATATATTCATTCCTAATACTCTTACAAACATTACCAATAACCTCTACTATTCAACATTTCATACTACTGCCTTCATCGTAGCATTATATGGTATATTAAATATCACTTTAGTATTGCAAGCTCTCATATTTATTCCCAGCTCATAAAAATAAAGCAGTGATTATGAGTTACATAAAACCTAAAATAAAACACCACAGAAATCTCATAACATTATATTTCTACATTATCAACCAACATTTTAAACATATTAAACCATGTCACAGGTTAAATCTAAAAGAACAACTAGCTTTACAGTGGGACGAGTAACAAGCTGTTAGAATGTCACATTGCAGAACGAATAAATGGCCATCAGTTCACAACCAATCACTGATGAAAGGATAATATTTAGATTTCATTTGCATAATCATTCTAACTGTAAATAGGCCTTATGTATAGGTGTAGTAACTGCAAAAACAGAAAAAAGACATATAATTAACAAGTCCTTTAATTTACTTTTTGAATTCAAGTATTTTATAAGCCAGAGCTTTGTTTGCACTGCAATGCTACTTAACCAATAAGATATTATGAAAATCTTAACTAGTAAGAACCAATACAAATATGGTATATGTGCTGCATTTAAGATAAGTTTTATGAAAATATATTCATCTTTCAACAGACAACTATCCACATAACCAAATCTTTGGATATCTTGATAGTTGTTATAACCTATTAACATCATCATCATTTTATGTCTGCTTTCCCATATTGGCTTGATTTGGATATCTTTTTAGGCAGTGTTATATTGTTGGATGCCCTTTCAGTCACTTCTTAGAACATTCAGGGATACAGTGTACCTTTTCTAAAACCAGGATAGAGCTGGTAATATAATAACTATTGTGTAAGTTAAATTACATATTATCAAGTATGTGAGTAAAAAGTTAGATAATGTTTATTAATCATGATGATGATGATGATTTGTAAGTTAAATTACATATTATCAAGTATGTGAGTAAAAAGTTAGATAATGTTTATTAATAAAAAAGAGAACAATAAAATAAAACCTCAATATTCTCTAATGATTGGATAAATAAATTTGTATTTTCCATAAATAAGAAATTTTACAAATGAATTATTTGCCTGGGAATGTTTTTAAATGTTCTGAACAGTGCTTTGGCAATCAACACCTTTACATGTATCCAGTCATACCCTTAAATAATTGTTTCTACTTTCGGCACAAGGCCAGCAATTACCCAGTACATTACTGGTACTTTATTTTATCGACCCCGTAAGGATGAAACACAAAGTTAACCTCGGCGGGATTTGAACTCGGACTGTAAAGGGATGTAACTATGCTAGAAAGCATGGCGTCCAACCCTCTACCGATACTGCCAAGTCATACCCTTAAATATTATTTACCAAATATATGTTCATATATCTGTCAACATCAACCACTTATTGACTATTGTGTAGCATTGGCACAGCCATAACACACTGATAAAATTAAAAGCTATTAAACATTGAATTGTTTAATATTACAGGACCAAGACCTCTGGCATTATGCAGTAATACAGAAGACCCGACTTCCCACGGGTACAAGCCGAAGCTGTAGCATATTGACAATATGCACTCATCCCCTCCCACTGCAAAATGATGGTGTCACGACAAAAAACCACCCAGTCCACACTGTAAAATGATCGTGTAGGTGCTACGGTAAAAAAAAAGCACCCAGTACTCACTGTAAATGAGGTTGGTGTTAGGAAAGGCATCCAGCTGTAGAAATCAAGCCAAATCAAAGCTCCTGTATGAGCAAGACATGGTCACCCGACCTGGCATTGCCCGCAACAGGACAACCCGTCTAATCCATGCTAGCGTGGAAGAATGGACGTAAAATGGTGATGATGATGATGATGAGGATACTCCATAGATCTACATAATATGAGCCAAAGAAACATACTCTACAACAACGTTTTTATCATTGAATATATCCCAGTAGTTGCATAGTTGTGTGTATTCATATGAATTGTTAGTGTAAATTTGTATATGCATTATTTTATGAGGCTTGTATTTTTACATTTTGTTATTTAA
>OZ024743.1:146928973-146973973 GCA_964016885.1 Eledone cirrhosa | reverse complement strand
ATAATATGAAATTTCGTTATCATTGCCATAATTTTATTTACATTTTCTATAAGAAACTATACATCTCAACTTTGGCAGATTAAAAGACAAGAATATTAACCACTGATTATTCTTTAAGGAAAGACAAGCCTAGTGGCTTCTCACCTTTGTTCTAGCTGCCAAAAAGTTCTGCGGTTACTCCCAGGGGTCTTTTATCGGAGAGAGAGCAATAAAATACATGTATATAACAAATATGGTGTTGGATTCTTTCTATGCACATAACACACTGTATTATCTACAGAACAGAGACTGCGTGAATGGTATATAAACATACATAGCTTTGGTTACTTCTATTCTGTAAATATACCGATATAACTTTATCAAGTACTTAGCGCATAAATAGATATATATATCTTAATTATCTACTGACATACAAATTAGTGCATCCATTTCAAGGTCCTACTATAAGCCCCTTGTATTCCCTTGTGGTTGTTTAGATTATATACGTGGATTTAATTCGCTTTGCACAACTGTTAAAAGTATTTATCATGTTTTCGGTTTACATGAAAATACGTATTTTGGCAAGTTTACATGTCTATATGCTAAACATATTTCATATTTATGCAGCCACGGTTTTATATATATTCTGTAAATATAGAGATATAACTCAAAGATATATATGATCATATATTCATCTGTGTGTAATCTATATATATCATATCCATCTATCGCTGTGTCTATGTGACTACGTATACGTCAAAACATCTCTTTACTTCTTTTTGAGTTTATATAAATCAGTTCACCTATCTATCTATCTGGGATGGACACACGCGTAAAACTTGCTGGGTAAGTTCTGCCTAAATTTCCATAGAAATTCCAAACTGTAAACTTTCATTTTTGTACCATTTTGTAGAGGGACTGCCAGGTCAAATTTTGATCTGGTCAGTCTCTCAAATTATTCTACGCCTTTAGGCGAAATTGTGTTGGGGGAAAAAAATGTTATCTTTCGAAAAATTTCCTACTTTGATAAAAATGGCTGAAGCATCTTCACCAACATTCAAAGAAAGAAAAGGGAAACTAAACTCACAGCTTCCCCCTGCCACTGTCACAGCAGCAGATGACCGACCTGCTGACCGACAACTTGATGTAGCCACAACTACACAGTAATAAACTGGGTAATTGCTGGCCTTGTGCCAAAAAGTAGAAACCAAGAAACCGAAAACAACAACAACAACGACAACAACAGCAACAATAAAGACAACAAAAACAACAACACCAACAACAATGATAACAACAACACCACCAACTACAACAGCAACACGAACAAGGAAAAGGTCTCCTTCGCCCAGACTGCAAGGAAAACACTCGACTATCTGCCAGTAGATATAAGCAAAGCGAAGGAGCTACTGGCAGATGCCAAAAAATACATAGTGTACGTGGAAAATGGATCATTTTCGAACCCCGCCCCCCCCCCCCCCCGGAACTAAAAAGCCAGAGACTCCTAAACATTGTCATGTTTAGGACAGTCTCAAACAAAAGCAAAAAACCAGCTCAACCATCACAGAGTGAGATAGAGCTGGTTTTAAAAGATGTCATGAAAGACATCATATTCATTCAGAAGGATAGACTCTACGGGAGTCTATCCATTCTCATGAAGGACAGGGACACGGCAGCGAAATTGTCAATAAAACCAATCACATCCACCGCATACATCTTCTACCCTACGTACATGGGTAGAAGGACACAAAAAATAAAAATTCACACCATCCTGCCGATTATGGACATATGATGGGTATTGACAGGTTTCCTGGACCTAGACGATGACACACTAATATCCATGGGAAAGGCATCGGGTGACGCGTTCAGTGGAACGGGCCTCGAACTTGTAGTTCAAATGAGGCCCGAAAGGATCGCCCAGATCCCTCAACGCGTCATACTGGATGATCAAACTTTTATCAACATTACCGTTGAGAGTAGGCGGCCCTCGTGTTACCTCTGTGGAGCCAGAGGTGACCCGAGGGCTGTCTGTCCTCAACTTAAAAAGAAAACCCCAATCCTGCCTACACCACCAACAATTGCGCAACCAACACAATCACCGTAACCACCACTACAAAAAACAACAACCACAGCTCAAACCAAAACAAAACACTGCCCCCCCCCCCACACACACACACTAAAAAAAAACAATTTCCAAAATACCCGCACCGCAAACACAACCCGAAAGTCTACCCCTCCTCCCTAACGCGGAAGATGACCCTCGTTCGTCCTCAGACGAAGAGGAGCACTACCACACAATCAAAAGAAAAAAAAGAAAACACACCTCAGACACACAAATGAAAAAAACCCCTCCCCAAAACATAACACAGACACCAACACAAAAGAGCACACAACAACAGCAAACAAAACACACCACACAAAAACAAAAACATGCATACACATACATAAACACAAGAAATAAAAAAAAAACTGATAAACATTGTATACAACAACAATTTAGTAAAAACCCAAGGGCCTAACTTCACCCAGGCAGGGGATTTCCCCCACCTCAAAATGATTAATGCCCCAGAGGACACATATAAAACACTAAAAAACAACTTTAAAGAGGATGTGCCCCCCCCCCCCCCTGCGGCGGGCCCATTAACTGCGTCCTCCTAAAAATTTCCCCACCCCCTCCCCAAACACCCACGCAACTCCAAACACCCCAACCACACAACACACTGATGCCCCTATACTTCCACAATCCACCACCCAACCCAACAACCCATCCCCCACCCTCATGGAAATTGTGCAGCCCGATACCCGGGATGCAGAGAGGTAAGTGCCTTTTCTCTTCACCACCAACATGGCTATGCTAAGAGTAGGTTGTCTAAATGCGCGTGGCCTGGGCTCAACTTGGAAGCAAGCAATGCTTCTAAATGACCTCAGGTCACAACATATAGGTGTGATGGTTATTTGCGAGGCCCGGATCACCAACATGCGACAGCTGGCCCCCACCTTTGATGACTTTGAGATGCACGCATCTCTCTGTCAGCCCGGAGGTGGGGGTGGGGTTTCTCCTTCTGCTGCAAAAACATCTGGGTCTCGCAACACAGTCGGTACATTTGGACCCGGAGAGTCGACTAGTGGTTCTGGACCTTGGCAGTGGTGAAGGCGGAGCGTTTAGGCTGGTAGCCGTCTACGGCCCTTTCGGGTCAACGCGGCCGGACTTCTTCCATCGTCTGGAGACTTTTCTAGGGACGTCCCGCTCCTTGATATTAGTGGTGGGCTGAAATGGTATCCTAGATGCACGTTGGGACTACGTAGGGGCCTGTCTCGATAGAGAGGGGTGTAACAGCCTCAAAGGGTTAATCGGTCGATTTGACCTGGCCGATAGATATCGACTAGATTTTCCGACTGCGCCAACCTGAACTTGGGCAAACCTCAGCGGATCATCTAGGTCGTACCTAGATAGGTTCTTAGTTAGAAATAAGGATAAGGACTTTTTAAATTGTTCAAAAATGCTCATGGTTGGCTATTCAGACCACAAGTTAGTGACCTGCATAGTCAACTTTGACAGAACGCATAGACAGGGACCCGGTTACTGGAAGCTCAACTTTTCCTTACCGGCAAGTAAAGCTTACAGGGACAGGATTAGCACTTTAGTTAAGGAGCGGTTGACGGGCGCCATCGTCAACAGCAGGTGGTGGGGATCTCTCAAAAGAGAGATTAGAGTAGTCTCTATAGAATTTAGTAAGGAGTTAGCCTCAAATAGAAATAGGAAGGAAAGGGAGTTGGTAGATAGTGTAGAAGAGGCAATTAGAAGCGGCGACGTGGCCAGAGTGCTAGTGTTGAGAACGGCCCTGGGCCAGTTCTTCGACGCGAAACACGAAGGTTGCTTCGTCCGAAGCAAAATACGTGCTCTGGGAAACGAGGGGACCAAAGCTGTTAGCTGGGCCCGCGTGACAAAAGCCAAAAGAGGGAGTAGATCCACTATCCGGTCTTTGCGAGACCAGGATGGACGGGTGATCCTTGAACCTAAGCAGATGTGCGAGGCTTTTCAAAAGCACTTTGCCAGATTGTTCGGAAGGGGCGGGGAACCGGTTGGCGAAGTGGACTTCGGTCCATACCTCGACGGCCTGCTGCGTCTCTCGGACAGGGAGGCGAAGTTCTGCGAGGAGCCGATTTCGGCCGCTGAGATAGAGGACGTGCTGAGCCAATGCGGCAAACGCAAATCCCCGGGTCTCGATGGTCTTCCATACGAACTATATCTAGCTATGCCGGATTTGTTCCCCGATCTCCTCGAGACGGTATACTGCAACTGGCAACAGAACGGGAGAATTCCCTGTGCTGTGACCAACGGTGTAGTCACGCTAGTGAGGAAGGACGAGAACAAGGGGGACGATATAAATAATTTCAGGCCCATAACTCTGCTAAATACAGAGTTACAGATTTTGGCCAAGGTGCTATCAAAGAGGTTGGCGCTTGTCGTGGGCAACCTGGTGGGAGATGCGCAGACATGTGATATCCAGTCCAGGTCCATCCATGACAACCTCCACCTCATGCGATACATCATAGAGAGGGTTGGGAACGAACCCGGCTTTGGTGGGGCCCTGATCAACTTGGATCAATCTAAAGCGTTCAATATGGTCGACCATGGTTACCTGGATGTGGTGCTAGCGGCGGTAGGCTTCGGACCCGTTTTCAGGGGCTGGATCACTGCCATGCACAGCAGCCGCGTCTGCTCTAGGGTCAAGGTGAACGGCTACCTCTCGCAGCCGTTCGAAATCACGCGGTCCATCCGACAAGGGTGCCCTCTCTCCTACCTTCTGTATGTAATGACTCTAGAGCCACTGCTGCGGAAGTTGGAGTTGTTGCAGGGAATCTCGTTGGAACCGGGATTACGGAAAGCGGTGTCGGCCTACGCCGATGACGTAACAGTAATGGTGTCGACGGCATCGGAAATCGGGGCGATCGGCACTTTACTGGAGGAGTACGAAAGGTTTACAGGGGCTAAGCTGAACCGGAACAAGTCGATCGTCTGCAACTCGGCACGTGGAGGGGCAGATCGATGCCCTCCGATGGCGTCGTCGGGCGCTGGACGGAGGGCCCGGTGAAGTTGCTCGGGTTCTGGTTCGGACCAGACCTCCAGGTGGAGAAGAACTGGGGTGAGGTAACGAACAGGGTGTTTGCACTGACCCAGAAGTGGGCCGAGTGCAAACTGTCCCTGAAAGGTCGAGCGGAGGTGGCGAACACGTATATAGCGTCCGTCATCTACTACCGCCTGACCGTCGTGCCTTGCCCAAGGGAAACGCTCGCCAAAATGGAGCGCACACACTTCCTTTGGAAGAAGCGGGCTCCTATGGTGAGGAGATCCATCTGCTGTCAACACCCTTCGAAAGGAGGGCTGGGGATACCGTGGCTGATGATGCGCAAACACACATTAAGGTTACGGCACCTCCAGGTATTCCTCACCGGTCAACCGGTGTGGGCCCCGTTTGTGAGGCGAGCCTTTCCCAGACTCGTCTCGCTCACCGAGCTTCAATCCTGGGTCAAGCAAAGACCGAGAAAGCTGGGCGCCTGGCACACCGAGTGTGCCCAGGCGCTCACGGCTCTCTGGCAGGAGGACCCGGCTGTCAGTGGAGAATCCACCTCGTCATTCTATAGAGGGCTGGTGGTTAGCAGGTGCGACGACGCCCTCGGAGAAGCCCTAGACATGGAGGAAAACGAACTGGCCAACCTCTTCGGTAGGACATTCAGCCCGGAACCTATGGATAACTTCCAGAGGTCCCTGGCCTGGCAGTGCTACCGAGGGGCTCTGCCCGTTCGAGAAAGGCTCTACAGACACGGGCGCCCGGGTAGGGACCCCTCGAAAAAGATCTGTCCCAGATGCGTGTGCGAAGAGGAAACCGTTGCACAAGCATTGGTACACTGCTCGGGCATTGCCGATCTGTGGGGATATGTCGAACGACTGCTGTCACGGGTGGGACCGATCCGGTTGACCACCGAGTCTATTGTAACGATCAAGCCGCCTCCCCTCTTCAAAAACGAAGGAGAGGCGGTGTTTCTGTGCGTAATAGCCATGGTGAAAGAGGTTGTATGGTGGACGCGTCTGAAAGGACTGAGGTCAGACACCTCTCTCTCTGGCCAACAACTTGTTCTTTTCTTCCGATATTATTTCGGAAGATGAATCAGGATGGAGAGAGAGGTGCTGCACCCCAGCTGTTTTTATGAAAGATGGGTGAAAGTGGCGAGAATGGCCTGTGTGAATGGGCCTTAACTCTACATCAGACTGTAGGTGAGAAAGATAAAAGATCAAGGGAGCACTCTCTCTCTGTGCTCCCGAGGAGAAGGGTTGCACACTTTTTTTTTGGGGGGGGGGGCGACCTCCCTATTGAGGATTTTGTTATTCAATTTATTTTTGTTATATTTTATATCTTATATTTTTATATTTTGTTATTGCCTCCTCCTTATTGAAGACGCCTTTTTGTGTAAACTCCCCCCATTGTACTTGTCCCACTCTTTGACGCCCTGGTGGAAAATAAAAAGAAAGTTATCTATTTCACTATTATCATGAGTAATCCTCCTGTGGGGCCATGTAGAACGACTATTGTCGCGGGTGGGACCAATCCAGTTGACCACCGAGTCCATTGTCATGATCAAACCGCCACCCTCCTTCAAAAACGAGGGAGAGGCGGTTTTCCTATGTGTTATGACTATGGTGAAAGAGGTTATATGGTGGATGAGGTTAAAAGGGCTGAGGTCAGACACCTTTCTCTCCGGCGAGCAACTGAATCGTTTTTTCAAATATCATTTTGGAAGAAGAATCAGGATGGAGAGAGAGGTGCTGTACCCCAGCAAATTTTATAAAAGGTGGGTGAATGTGGCAAAGATGGCCCGAGTGATTGGGCCTTCTCTCTATATAAGCCTGTAGGTTGAGGAAAAAGAGGAAGAGAGGAAGAGAGGAAGGGAGTACTCACTCTTGGTGCTCCTGGAGATGAAGGTAGTACATTTTTTCGGGGTGTGTACAACCCCTGTGTAACACTTCCCCCTATTGGGGATTTCAATTGTTATTTGTTATTGTATTAATAGTTTTATTTTCATATACCTGTATGTAAACTCCCCATTTGTATTTGTCCCCTTCTTTTGTGCCCTTGTGGCTAATAAAGAAGTTTATCTATCTCTCTCTCTCTCTCTCTCTCTCTCTCTATATATATATATATATATATATATATATATATATATATATATATATATATATAGTTTCTGAATTTGTTTAGCAAGATTCTTTATCTGAAATCGTGTGTTGAAACCGATATTGTTATACTTTGGGAGGGTCATGTTGCCAATAAGAAACACACGCACCTATTATGCAGTTTGTTAGGTCCCTAGACCATAAAACGGGCAATGACCCTGTCACGGGACCACCAACACGGCCAGTCTGTGGGGCTAACATTGCTAGTAACTACAGACTGTCCTACTTCCTCTCCCTGATCATACGCCCATCATTGAAATGTCCCCAGATGTATATGACTACACGGAGGACCTCCTCAGCAGAATCGGCGAGAGTAACCGATCTAGGGACCTAACAAACTGCATAATAGGTAGTATGGATGTTGTGTCCCTGTATCCATCTATTGACGTGGATTTTGCTGTGGAGAAATGCGTAGAAATGATCAGTGAGAGCAAGGTTGAGTTCCGTGGGATTGATACCAGTGAGCTGGGACTCCTACTTAAACTTACCTATAGTAATAATTACCTAGACACATATGACCTTAGCAACCTGTGTCCTACAAGACCAGCAAGAGGCAGACTACCTACCATTACCTCAATGGCCAAGAAAACCCACACAGATAGATGGAACGGGTGGACCAGAGCCATACGGACGCCCGAAAACCACGATGAACTGAAGAAAATGATTGCACATGCGGTAGGGGCCAGCATAAAACTAACCCCTAAGGAACATATGTTCAAATTTAATGGAAAAACATATGCCCAAGAGGAAGGAGCAGCCATTGGTGTTAGCATTGCAGGCGACATAGCTAACTTATTCATGGTATGGTAGAAAAGTAGACTTAAACTTAAACTTAAAGAACAATTAGAAGACCCCTTAACCCTGATAATGTACTCCCGCTACGTTGACGATATAAACATCGTAGTTAAGACACCCCCACTAGAGAACAGTCAGGAACTAGAGAAAAACACAATGGAAAGCATCCAGCAAATAGCTAACTCTATCCACCAGAGTATTAGAGTTACTATAGACTACCCAAGTAAACACCCCAACCATCGATTACCTGTACTAGACACACAGCTCTGGTTAGATACCATTAATAACAAAAAACAAATCCTCCATTCCCATTATGCCAAACCCATGACTTCCAAACATCTGATCCACCGAAACTCGGCTGTTTCGGACCATACCAAAATCAACATACTGATTGCGGATTTGGTACGGGTGATGAGAAACGTGTCCCGCATGTGCAACCCCGAAGAACTAGAGAGACACATACAACACTTCATCCACCGTATGCAGTTCTCTGGTTACAATCAGAGAGATAGAATCAGAGTGTATAGAGGAGCCAGAACCAAATGGGAAAAATTGGTAAATAATGACACAAATGGGACCTGCCCCTTGTATAGGAGCAAATTTTGGAATAGAATAGAAAGAACTAGGAATAAGGCTAATAGAATAAACTCATGGTATGATAGCAATAAATACCAGAGTGTAATGTTCATCGATACAACCCCTAGAGGTGAATTAGCTTAGAAGGGCCCTAGATAAACATAAACTCAATATTAAGATAGTAGAAAGACCAGGTACCTCCGTAAAAACACTTATTAGCAAGACATACCCTTTCCAAAGACCCCCTGTATAGATAAGAAATGTATAACCTGTAAAATAAGCCCCCATATTAACTGTAAAACTAGAAATGTAGTGTATAGCATAAGATGTACTGAAGGACAATGTAGAGACAAAAATATAGTGTACATAGGTGAGACAGCTCGTAGTGTAGGGGAACGGATAAATGAACACTGGCGAGACCTTCAAGATAGTAAAGAATCATCTGTACTCTACCAACATGCTAAAATAGAACATAAGGGTAAATTAGAGAACATAGAAATAAAAATAGAATCTACACACAGAAAAGACGCAATGTTTAGACAAATCACAGAGGCAATAAACATAAAAGAATTACAACCAAAATTAAATAGAAAATATGAGTGGAACAGCAACATCACAACTTACAATTAAGGACAAAATGAAAACACACACACACATAGAACAAACAACCAACCGGTAACATGTAAATAAACAAATAAATAAACAAATATAAACACACACAGACACCCGGATGTGGCGCATGCGCAGACTGAGCACGCAACACACACACAGAAACAAAATGGCGTAGGACAGAACAAAGGAGAGACACAAAAATAAAGAAAAGAATCCCCAGTCACTGAAGAGGTCACAGAATGTGTGACGAAAGAACTTTGACAATATATAAACAACTATCTGGTTGTGGAACCAACCAACCAACCAGAAATTTATAAATTCCTAAATTTATAAATTTATTATAATAAATTGAAGTGAAAGCAACTGGTGCGTGTGTTTCTTATTGGCAACATGACCCTCCCAAAGTATAACAATATATATATATATATATATATATATATATATATATATATATATATATATATATATATATATATATATATATATATACACACACACAGATGGGGGGTAGCTAGCTAGCTAGATAGATAGAACTGTGTCTAGATATGTGTCAGCTTATCTATATTTGTCTGTCTGCATTTATGTCTATGTCAATATATTTGGAGGATATGAAATTTCAAATTTGAATTTAAACGTTTCGTGATAAATCTAACAATATTTTTATCTTTGAATAATAAGAATCAATGATTAAGAATTAAGAAATTTAAAAAAAAATCATTGAGATATAACAAAAGGAGTACTTATTATTGTCATTAGAAATCATTATTGTTGTTGTTGTTGCAGTTGTTGTTTTTGTTAACAAACGAGTTTGAAAAAAGTATTATGATGATGAGTGAGTGTGTATATCAGGAAAAGAAAAGCAATGATCGAAGTGTTAAATACAGAGAAGAAATTAAAGATATAGTAAAACAAAAGCAAAACATAAAATAACATTTACAACAGAAAATACATAGAGCAATGATAAAATGATAATAGCTTCATGAAAATTAAAAACCACAAAATATAAACTGTATGATAAATAATAATTGTTTCTTCTTTAGGCACAAGGCCAGCAATTAACTAGTACATTACTGGTACTTTATTTTATCGACCCCTGTAAGGATGAAAGGCAAAGTTAACCTCGGCGGGATTTGAACTCAGACTGTAAAGGGACGTAACTATGCTAGAAAGCATGGCGTCCAACCCTCTACCGATACTGCCAATTCACCGTATGATAAATAATGATAAATGATACATATAATACAATATATATATTAGGATTTATGTGATAAAAGAATTACAGTGATTATATATATATATAGTCAAAGGAAACAACAACAGATGTAGAAAAAGTTTTATTAGTTTCACGCTTTATATGGAAAAGGGGAAAGAAAGTTCGCCGTATCGGGCTTTAGCCCTTCTTCAGTATAAAAATAGAGACAGGATCACAAAGGATGGATACAGAAAAGACATTTATATAAATACCACCACCTCACTCTCAAGAGCGTGAAACCAATAAACCTTTGTTCGTACTGCCTCTCTGTTTTGTTCCCGTTCAATTTTTTACTATATATATATATATATATATATATATATACCACCCCACTCTCCAGAGCGTGAAATTAATAAACATTCGTTGTACTGCCTCTCTGTTTTGTTCCTGTTCAAATTTTCCATTATATATATATATATATATATATATATATATATATATATACACACACACGCACACACACATACATACACACACACAGACATATACATATATATATATAATACAAATAGTGAAAACAATGAAATTAAACAAAATACGGGTAATTCATAATAAAATTCATTATTTTACGATCGTTTCTGGGGTGTAGTTCTCCGTATGTTCATTCTATTAGTGATCTATATAAAATATATTACAAATTATCAAAGTAAGAAAATATACATACGTCTTCCCTACCCGCCGTCTTCAGAAATAATTGTTTCTACTTTAGGCACAAGGCCAGCAATTATCCAGTGCATTACTGGTACTTTATTTTATCGACCCCGTAAGGATGAAAGGCAGAGTCAACCTCGGCGGGATTTGAACTCAGATCGTAAAGGGACGTAACTATGCTGGAAAGCATGTCGTCCGACCCTCTACCGATACTGCCAATCCACCAAAATAATGAGTTTTGTTTATTGAAGAATATAAAAACATGTATGAATAAGTAACCTTTTAAGAACAAGGTTGAGATTGACCAATAGTAAAAATAGGAAGGGGCAATATAGATCATTAATGAGTTTTGTTTATTGAAGAATATAAAAACATGTATGAATAAGTAACCTTTTAAGAACAAGGCTGAGATTGACCAATAGTAAAAATAGGAAGGGGCAATATAGATCATTAAGCTGGTAGTAGTAGATGAATAAATTAGCAGTCAGGGGATGAGGTATCGAATGACCTTTAAGAAAAGAAAGTTGCAAGTGTAAAGGAATTTAGACAGATTGTATAGAAATTTCAGAAAAGTGTGGACAGTCAAGGAAGAGTAAAGCTGGAGGAAAAGGGGTGCAGATATCAGTGTGTTATATCCAGTAGAATAGTATATAACAATCCTAAATATTTGTTATTTCTTTGTTCAAGGGGAATAATTTGTTCTAAAAATAGAACAAGTAGAGGAATATAGAT
This sequence comes from Eledone cirrhosa, assembly GCA_964016885.1. NCBI lineage: Eukaryota > Metazoa > Mollusca > Cephalopoda > Octopoda > Eledonidae > Eledone > Eledone cirrhosa. The sequence goes on along the minus strand of OZ024743.1, from coordinate 146,962,145 downwards.
GGAACCAAAGCAAAGTAAAAAGAAGATAAAAAAATATATAGGTAATAAAATAATACAATTTGTGTAAGTATTGTATTGTATTAGAGTGGTCAGAGTGAAGTTTTACCTGTAGGCAATTTTATTTTCGAATAAGAAATTTCATTAATAATCTGGTTTTCTTAATAGGTTTAAATGCATGTCTGTTAAAGTTTTATTAGAGTGTTGAATATAATGTAATATATAGTGCTCATTAATAGTTAATTATTTAAAACAGTTATAGGGATGAAATATAGGATTGAATTTATGGAGTAATTCTAATAGCAAAAAATATATATACATACACGTATATATATATATATATTTTTTTTTCTTTTATATTTTTTCTTTATTTGTTTAGTTCTATTTATAATACTTGAATGCCTTTCTAATTCTATGGTTACATGCGATAATTAATTCTGCCTTTATTTAATAGAATGTCTTTCGATTTAGTAATTTCAAAAATTTCTTGGGAACATAGTCCACACTCCTTTCTATTGGCCTAATAAGAAATGGCTCTTTTGAGAATCTTCCAAGTTAGGTTATAATTAATTTTCTTCTTTTTACAATGATTAACTCCTTCTGCTAAAGAAGTGGTATTAGCTAATCTTGTGTTTCGAAAACTGTGGGTGTGTGCATAAAATCTCGATTTAAACGGATTAGATGTGGATCCAATATAGGATCGATTAGAGTCCTTAGTGGTAATTATACATTTATACACTATATTATTTATTAAGTCAGTTCCACAATAGTTAATTAATCATTTTCGAGGACACATCTGTATGTTAACTGTTGGGGAACTAACTTCTACCGAACTCGCCCCATGGACTGAGTGATCTACTACTATGGATATAACCTCCCAGTCTTCTACCACAATACATATATATATATATACTCTGTCATGTATACTCCGTCATGGACTATCAAATCGTATTTGGAAGGATACTCATGTCGTTGAGTGCTTGAATCTAGTTGCATCATCGTTATCTGATTGGAGTGATACATACACAGTCCGGTTGGTCAACATTATATACAAAAGAAAATAGCTACTTAACTGTTGAGGGCTTAATGATGTAAGAAGGGAATGAGACCTTTACTCTATCGGCAACCCTCTCGATATCCCAAGAGTAAACCGAATGCGTCTTCATATATGTTGAACACCTCTAAGCGAACTATTATTAGAAAGACAAACTTTCATTTTTGGCTGGAAGATTGAGGAACAAACCAGCGTAAATCAACTCGTCTTCCAGCAAAGATCGCAATTTCGGGCGTAACTCTGCGACAATATTCACTAATGAAACTTGAAACATCAACACTCACCACCACTCCCGGGGGATCCCACCGTATAATCCTTTTCTCGTCCCATCGGAAAGGTAGACCACTGGTAAATAAACTAAGATATATATTGAGTTCAGCTAAACCAACGTGCTTATTTTTGTACACACTTCCATGACATATCAATGTATCTGTATGGCCCCGTATTTCCTGCTAGAGTCGTAGGGACGCCGTAGTGACATACGGCGTTTCTTGGGCATTTTAAGCCGGGCGAGCGAAGCCCATCCTTCGCCAGGCCTGAGTACAGCGGATTTTTTCTTCCAGAGAAAGAGGAAATGAAAAAGAATATAGAGGAAGAATCGACCCCACTATTAGCAGTCTACTTTTTTATCGACCTCGAAAGGTTGAAAGGCAAAGTTGACCTCGATGGGATTTGAACTCAGAGAGTAGAGAGCCGGAACGAATACCATAAAGCATTCTACCCGACGTTCTAACGACTCTGCCAATTCACCGCATGTATGGCATATCTACCGTTGCTGCTATACTAGGATAGTGACGATAGTAGTGCTTAATCTTACCCGAAAAATCTAATGCCTTATATTCCACACCATATCAAGGTAACCAGTACCCTATAAATCTATTGTATACCGAGAAGCAGTGTTTACATGTCATCCTTCACTTACTCAACATTGTGACTTCCATATATTGTAAACTCTTAGCGTCCACTAATTGTCCGACTAACTTTATCTTTTTTATATTTATTCCTTTACATTTATATATTTTATTTTCTATGTACTTTCTCATGTTTATATTTATTGCATTTTGTTATTAACAATTACTTATAAATAACTTATTAATTCCATGTAATAGTCTTTTTTACGTATGTCAGTATCAGGTAGTGCTTATGTCTCGGTGGATTGACAGTATCGGTAGAGAGTCGGACGCCATGCTTTCCAGCATAGAGTTACGTCCCTTTGCGGACTGAGTTCAAATCCCACCGAGGTTAACTTTGCCTTTCATCCTTATGGGGGCGATAAAATAAAGTACCAGTAATGTACTAGAGTAATTGTTGGCCTTGCGCCAAAAGTAGAAACAATTACTTACTAATGCATACATGGGTGTGTTGATTTATGTATGTACATACATGTGTGTATGTATGTGTGTGTCCACGTGTACGTATGTTTACGTGAGCAAGCGACTGTGTATTTCAGAATTTTAATAATGTTACCCCTCCTATATTATCAGTACTATTGTTATTATAATTATTATTATAATTATTATTATTGAGGATTTGTACTATTGATAGTGTATCGGACAACATGCTTTGCAGCATATAGTTACGTTCCGTTACGGTCTGAGTTCAAATCCCGCCGAGGTTAACTTTGCCTTTCATCCTTACGAGGTCGATAAAATAAAGCACCAGTAACGTACTGGGATCGATTTAATCGACCCCGTCCCCCGCTAAATTACTGGCCTTGTGCCTATACTAGAAATCATTATTTAGTAGCTGAACGCCTCGTTCTCGATCCGAATTGATTACAAAAAGTACCTTCATCATTTTAAACAAACCATCAGTGTGGTAGTCCATTAGCTTAGCATTTACTTCCTCACAAAATAAACAACCAGGAACAGGCCCAAATGTGACGGGTAAAGGATACTAGTGGAAATCTCTGGCTAGTACACTGCACAGGGGCTACCCAACCAAACACCCCAACGACAGACTATCTGTTTTAGACACAGAAATCTGATTAGAAACTAGGAATAACAAAATACAAAACCTCCATTAACATTACGCTAAACCTATGGCCTCCTTTTCAGGTAGTATAAAAATGTACAAATGTACATCTTGATAGTGGAGTTATATATCATTCATCATCATCATCATTTCATTTTACGTCCGCTTTTTTTCCCTGCTTGCAAGGGTGGGACGGGAACTGATGCTGGCTTGATTTCTACAGCTGGATGCCCTTCCTAACACCAACCTCATTTACAGTGAGTGCTGGGTGCTTTTTTGCCGTGGCACCTCCACGTCCACTTTACAGTGGAATGATATGGACCCCAGTCCCTATCATCTCATTTCTACAGCTGAGTAAACTGGAGCAATGTGAAACAAAGTGTCTTGCTCAAGGAAACAACACATCGCCCGGTCTGAGAATTGAACTCACAACCTTTCGATTGCAAGGCCAATGCTCTAACCACTAAGCCATGTGCCTCCATATATATATTGATTATTTGTCTAGTTAATTTGTACAGGCTAAGAGGAAAGACTAGGTAAATTTTATCTGACTGTTCCTCACAGAGGATAGATAGTCTGTGACATTTATCTGTTATTTCTTCAAAGTTACGTTTTAAACATAGCTCCGTTTAAATGATTATTTATCTAGTTAGTTTCTGCCGACTAAGGAGAAGAAAAATTGGATATATTTTGTCTGACTGTTCTTCAAGCATATAATTTTATATAAATATATATATTTTTTTTTTTTCAACCTGTTAGGTCTTTCGTTACTTTGGTATTGTGTGTTAGATTTTGCCTACCACAATGTTCAATTTGTCAAGCTATTTAAACGTATGTTATTATTCTGAGGACCTATCTTGTCGAGTGCTTTGCTAACTCATTCATATCGTAGGTCGAATTTGCTTGCACACCGCCAAAGATTCGATTTTACTAAGCCTCCAATTATATATATATATAGCAGTAAATGGCAGGCCAACGGCCTCCCATGCCTGAATGCATACGACAGCTTGACCGGAGGACAGACAGCCGTTACCTCGTGGATAGACTGACGATGATGATGGGATAATTGACCCAATGAAGGGGCAGAGAATAACATGATGCTAATGTGTGCTATAGATAGCTAATAGTTAGAGATTTGAACACACTGAATCGAAGACGAATTCATATACTAAGCATATCTGATGACCTTTCGATTACATAGTCAGGTTCGATCTATAATAGGTCTTGCCTCGAGCTGATCGTTGGGGAAACATGTATTATGTTATTAAATATGTTATGATGCAGCACTGAATCCTTGTTATTTATCCTTATAGTATATATATATATATATATATATATATATATATATATATAGGAACCAGTAAGACCCCGACAGCTGAGCTCAAGCCGTTTCGACGGCTAATTCTGGAGCCGTCGAAACGGCTTGAGCTCAGCTGTCGGGGTCTTACTGGTTCCTATTACCCACTCTACTACCTCAAGTATTGAGTACTTTGGTGCGTTATGGTCCACCTGGTTCCTTACCACATTTCCTTCGTTATATATATATATATATATATATATATATATATATATATATATATATATATATATATATACGATATATTAACAAATAGAAACTATACTTATAAAACCATATTTATTTCATTATACATATTTCAAGGACACCAAGTCAAATTATGGTGCGCTTTCATCAGATAAAATATAATATAGATCAGTTTTATAAATAAATATTGACATACCCTTAAAGAATGCAACCATTACTGTTGGAAGCTCCCGGGAGCTTCCAACAGAAATGTTCGCATTCTTTAAGGGTATGTGAATTCAATATTTATTTATAAAACTGCTCTATATTATATTTTATCTGATGAAAGCACACCATAATTTCACTTGGTGTCCTTGAAATATGTATAATGAAATAAATATGGTTTTATAAATATAGTTTCCATTTGTTAATATCGTATTTTTACTCCAATAATTTGTTGAGTGCTTTATATCAGTTATAAAAATATTTGCTTGTTGTATCCCAACAAATTAAATATAACTTCTACATATATATATATATATATATATATATATATATATATATATATGAAAAGATTAAGGACCCCGACGGCTGAGCTCCGGTCGTTAGATCCGAAACGGCCGGAGCTCACACATGGAGGTCCTGAATCTTTTCATATTACCCACTCTACTACCCCAAGTATCGAGTACTCGTGTGGGTTATGGTTTAGCTGGTTTTTACCACACCCTATCTGATATATATATATATATATATATATATATATATATATATATATATATATATATATATATATATATTGGAAAAATAAAAAAACAATGACAAGGGGTACAGTTATGAAAAGTTTTTGGTATTAGGATATATACATATGTATATTTATATATATATATATATATATACATATGTATATATATATATATATATATATATATATATATATATATATATATATATATATATACATATGTATATATAAATATATGTGTATATAAATATATATTTAAATACATACTTATATATATATACACATGAATATATATATATATGTGTGTGTGTGTGTGTGTGTGTGTGTGTGTGTGTGTGTGTGTGTACCACGCAAATTGTCAGTTTTCTTACTCGCTTTTCCGATCCTTTGGATTAACTTGCATCAGTTCTTGATTTGTTTCTTACCCCTTCATCTCCCCTTTTTCAAGCCCCACAACACAGCCCTCTTGGCAATTCTGATCATGTTGTGGCGTCGATCGATATTTCTCTCGAGTCTTCTATCACTGAGTTTCATTCCATGATTTTCCCTGGAATGATATCTTTAATCCTCGCACTAAAATTTGTGTCACCCAGGTTTCTTCTTGGGTGAAAGCTGATATTGATGCTTTTGCGCCATCACGCAAGTACAATATGAAACTTCTGCTATTATCCACAGAAATCACCTTTTCCGGCAATATCAATGCGACCGCCCAGCCATTGCGGAAGCTTTTTGTGACTGCTCGGAACAAGTGAAAGCATGTCCTGAATGAAGCCACAACTTTGATTGCCGACAGAAAGAGACCGTATTGCTTATCAAATGTTTGGCTCTCGTTGTTATGTGACAGAGTGTTGAATAGGGGTGCGTCTTCGATTCTTCCTTTTCTTTTAATCAATTAGGAGTATTAAAATCTTCTACTGAAAATCCTGAACGTTTCGCGCAGAAATTATCTTCTAATTATATTCGTGATTCATCTGGAACATTTGTACGTAACTTTCCACGTAGAACTGATAATTTACTGTGCAATATGCATATCCCTCTCTCCATGATGTCATCTCAAATCTTGATCTCCATAAAGCATGGTATTGCGGAATTGTTCTCCTGAACCAGCTATTGTTTTATCTAAATTTACAATTGCCTTGCTGATACTTGCTTTCCCTCACGTTGGAAACCCTCTTCTGTTGTTCTAGTTTATAACATTCTAGAGAACCATCCGAGACTTCTAATAATCGCCCTAATAGTTTTCTGCCTCTTTTTGGCAGTATTTGATGATTTAATAAATTCTGAATTCGTAAGGTCTTATTTTAGATAGATAATATGGCTTTCGTTTTTCATAATCAACTACTGATGTACTAACAGTTATTGCTGAGAGAACCTGCAGGGCTTTAGATAGATCTATTGAAGCTAGAGCTGTTGCCTTAAATACATCTTGTTGCTTCGTATTCAAGAGTTTAAACAGAACACCAGATTAGTGGGGTAGGTCTCATCCATTTACAGTTGAAGTTCCTAGATGCAATCGCAAATTCTATTCTAATAGTTTCTTTGCTCTCACATCACGCCCATGGAATTCTCTTCCGGCTTCCTGCTTTCCTAACCACTACAATTTGTAAAAATTCAAGAGAAACATCAATCGTCATCCCTCTCCTTAAATTCCCTGCCTTGTCCTTTTCCTTTCTCAGTAACCTTTTTGCATTTTAGTTGCGATATTACTTCTCTTGGGGTAAATTATATGTATGTTTATGTATGTGTGTGCATCAGCGGGAACACTGTCATTGCAGATTTCATAATAAAAATGTATTTGAAGACATATACGATATATTCATATATAATCAACATATATGTATCTTACTATCCGTGTTTTAAACTGTGATCATATCGCAACTATCTCAGTATCCAGGCACTAACGTTTCAGGAATTCTTATACATCATCAGTGCTGTTTAGTTGCCCAGAACTGAATTAAGAATAAGCTATAGCCTATAAAATTTTGCATATAAACCATCTACTGGAAAATTTCATTTGCTAATTTGTCCAAGCCAGTCAATATACAGCCGGCAATATACCATTAATTCATCTCGAAAAAGATTATCAGGTAACAATACTGATGCTATTTAAACATTACCAATTCCAAAAGTGGGATTGAGGTATTAGCCTTTTTTTCTAAACTCAGATACTGTTGCACATTCATTAAGAACATGCCAAATTTACTGCACCTATATGTAATTTAACAAAAAGGGAGTGTCATTCAAATGTTCAAATGATTATCAGGAAAATGTGTTGTGTTACAGCAAATAATTAAAGTCACAACGCTCATACATTGGAATGAAATTTTACCACTAATTTTAGCAGCAGATATGTCTCTTTTTGATGTTGGAATGATTTTGTTATACGTATCAAGTACATTGAATGCATATCAACGGTGGTATTTGCAATAAGAAGAAATATTTATCATATCCAGTTTTATAAATTCAACCAATTCGTATACAAACAACACTTTGAAAATAATCACGTTCCACAATCCATTAATATTCATATTCCAACAGGATGAAAATATACCGATACTTACGTCTCACCGACTGCAGCAATGGGCGATTTATTGGCTTCATAAAAATCTATAATACGATATAATGCATCGAAGCAACATAAAACGCTGATCCTTTATTAAAACTGTCGATCAGGTCTGGTTAGGATTTTGACAAAACGTCATAAAAAGCATATTCTATCTGGATTCGAAATAATATCAATACATTTATGAAAGTCTTTGTCGAATGCCGTTTACCTATAAAGAAACGGGTACTACCTACGAATTCTGATATCATATTATTGGAATTAAAGAATTCATCAATAGGGATTGGCCAGAAAAATTAAATATTGAAGGCAAACATCTAAGAATATTGGGGAAAATGTGATGCAAATTTATCACAGGAATTTATTCATTTTGCTGTCAAATCTTCTTAAAATACATTTTTACTCACCTATATGAAGTCATTGGAACATAGCTCGAATGCTACTACTGCTGGTTGAAAATACAATCTATGATGGTAAAATCATGTTCATCATGTCAATCAATTGTTATTACAGTTGATAAAAATATCGACTACACTGGATCATCTTACCATAAAATGTGGCTTATTGTTATTGATTCAGTCGTATGATATCCACATGTTGTATCGACGACATCAACACCTACTAATGGAATACTGACGATAGCCAGGAAAGGTTTCGCCATTGAAGGACTGCCCTAAACTATAGTATTCGATAACAGAATTCAATTTACTTAATCTAAATTCAAACAATATTCCAATCAATGAGATGTTCACCATTTCACGTCACCTGTTTTGTTTTACATCCAGGTGAGACAGAGTGTTTTGTTTAAGGAATTAAAAAAAACTTGTCACAAAGAGCATTCATTGAGGAAGGGTAATCAAACTTTTCACAGTATTTGTGAAAGATTATCAGAGAAAAACAAAGATTTGTGGTACAATTACAATGGTGTATTTGATTTAACTAGATCAGAGCCAGTGGAAATAGCCTCAGAATCAGATTTGGTTACAGAATTGTAAGGCTCCTTTACTGACGAGACTCACACTGGATAAATTCGATAACTGGATGTTGCATGAAATCGATTCACAACTAATGTTGTCAACACATGCTAATCGTAAGTAGCGTCACAACTGTGAAGATCCAACAAGCAATGATGTGCACTGATGTGATACTCGCAATAATATCTGTCTATATATACGTAACATACTACCTACTAAGAAACTTTCAAATTAATACCAATTGACCTTACGTTATTTGTTGTTACAACGGTGAACATTGTATCTAGTGTTCCGTATTATCCTTCTTTGATATAGTTACAAATTATATTACTCTAGTTACTACCTGTTTATCTAATCTTCGAACTGTATAACCCTTCATTTCCATCCTTTAATTTAGTACTCTGATATGTCGCTTTTTTTTCCCCAACAATTTAGTTAGCGTTTTAGATATTTACAGTGATGTTGTTAAACTTGAATAGTCGTCACGAAGAAACTTAGTGAAATCTCTGAGTTAATATTGCAATCTTGAGCAATCTCACCACACACACATACACGCCACATATAGGCTGGCACTTATATTCTCTCCTTTTACACACTCACTTAGAATTATATTTAAAAAATATAAATTTGTGTAGAAGTTTTACAGATAAATTTATTAAAACGAAAAGTGGATTGTTTTTAGTTCCTTTTGTTGATTTTGGTTAAAAATTTGATTTAAACGTCAATCTACTCTTTAAACACTTAAGTAAACTTACGCACACTTGCGGAATGTATATATATATATATATATATATATATATACATACATACATATGTGTGTGTATATATATATATATATATATATATATATATATATATATATATATATATATATATATATATATATATATATATATATATATATACATATATATGTGTGTAGATATATATATATATGCATACATACATATATATATATATATATATATATATATATATATATACACATACATATATGTGTGTGTATATATATATATATATGCATACATACATATATATAGAGAGATATATAGATATATAGATAGATATACATACATATGTGTGTGTTTGTATGTGTGTGTGTGTACGTGAATGCATATGTGCTTCTCTGCATGTGTATATGTTTGTAAATATGTATATATGTGTGTGTGTGGGGGGGTATTTGTGCACATACGCATAATTACATTCACACACATACATTCACTAATATTGGATAAAAATGAAATGTGATATGAAACAAAGTATTTTATCTTGAAACGTAGAAATTGACAGATGCATTTCTTTCAAGTGGTAAACACAAGAAAACGTTAGAGACTGGGTGTGAGAAGCAATTCTGGAAGCCTCTATCGACAGATAAGGTGTTAAAATTGTGAGTGCATCCATCTTCTTTATGATAAAGAGTGGAATTTGACAATTAACTTAAATCAACAAACAAAAAATATTTTATATTCATGAAGGTAGATACATATAACAAACATAATATAAGTTTATACATCATAATATGTGTGAATGTGCATATTATATCAAGTTCTCCAGGGTTTTTGTTTAAATATACTTAACTAAGACAAGGTTAATTCTAACTTTGTTAAAAGATATATAAATTCAATAATTAAGATTTTAATTTCACGTATCACATCATATTCTCCTTACAATTATACACACACACACACACATATACATATATATATATATATATATATATATACATAAGCGGGTAAGAACAATCCACGTCAGCTGTGTCTGCCCAGCTTTGAGGTAACAATTAAGGGTAGCTCAGTTGTGTCACAGAAATATGTATAATTGATAAATATGATTGTATAACTTCTGTCTTAACAGTTATTTCACACACATACATACACACACACATATATATATATATATATACATAATATATATATAAATATATATATATATACGTAGATGTATATACATATATATGTATATATATGTACACACACACTCACACACATACACACACACACACATATATATATATATATATATATATATATATATATATATATATATATATATATATATACATATATATATATATATAGTAATAATAATAAAATTGAAGACTAAAATCCAAAGAGGGCTCGATAAGGAAAATATATATCAAATATATAAGAACCGTAGAGCATACTACATGTGTATATATATATATAATATTTTACATATATATATATATATATATATATATATATATATATACACAGAGGTATCCAAAAACAGCTGGTGATATGCATCTAAGTAAATATTCTCTCTATCTGATAGTTTGTAAACTTACATAGATCAATAACTGAGTATAGATGCAATGTATTATCACCATCTAGAAACGATCGTAAAGCAGTGAAGTATATCTCTAATGACTTGATTTTTTATTTCAATGTCTTAACTTATATATATATATATATATATATATAAACGGAAAAAAATGAAACGAAATTTCACTTCTCACTCTTAGTACGGCTGTTACTTAAACATAAGTATGTATACGTACATACATATATGTATACAGACGTACAGTAGTATGTATATATATATATATATACATACATGCACACATATATATATGTACGTATGGATTCACCGAACATTTATTATAATGCTCGGTGTGTTTGTAAACAAACATCCCGAATTAAGCCGTACAGGGTCTAGCAACCATCGTTGCTCATTTGTTCAACACTGACAAAGGAACGCTGTACTAGTTTCAAGCTTATTAGATATCGTCAGCAACGTATACCTTCCTGCCAGATGATTAAACGTCTGAAAGTATATACTTTCTTTATGCATATTAACGGCTGAGCAGCCTAATTTGCATATCGAGTGAGTTAATCGGCCGGGGTACCGAAAACGATAAACGGAAAAAATGAAGCGAAATTTCATTTCTCACTCTTAGTACGGCTGTTACTTAAATATAAGTAGGTATACGTACATACATATATGTATACAGACGTTAATATGCATAAGGAAAGTATATACTTTCAGACGTTCAATCATCTGGCAGGAAGGTATACGTTGCTGACGATAGCTAATAAGCTTGAAACTAGTACAGCGTTCCTTTGTCAGTGTTAAACAAATGAGCACGATGGTTGCTAGACACTGTACGGCTTAATTCGGGATGTTTGTTTACAAATACACCGAGAATTATAATAAATGTTCGGTGAATCGATACGTACATATATATATGTGTGCATGTATGTATATATACATACTACTGTACGTCTGTATACATATATGTATGTGCGTATACATACTTATATTATATATATATATATATATATATATATATATATATATATATATATATATATATATATATATATATATATATATATATACGAGGTGTGTCAGAAAAGTCCCAGGACTGATGTCACAAAAAATTTATTTCAAACCCAAATTTCACACTAAGAGTCTTCTCCTTCAAAGTAATCCCCCTGGAGTATGTAACTGTAATCTTAGCTCTCTGCAGCGATCAAACTTTTTTCTTCATAATTTTATATACATGTCCTCTGTTTCAGGTCGTCAAGCAATGAACACAGAGCAACGAACAAATTTGAAGTTTCTGGTACGGTTGGGGAAAACTCCGCTGCAGCAAGTGTATGGAGATGAGACGATGTCACGCTCACGTGTTTTTGAGTGGTGCAAGAGGTTTAAAGAAGGACGCGAGGACGTGGAAGATGACCCCAGGAGCGGAAGGCCCTCAACAACCAGTACTGAGGTCAACGTTGAGCGCGCCAGGCAGATGGTGCGTAGTGATCGTCAGCTGACTCTTCGACTGATGGCAAATGAGCTGGGCATGAATCGGGACAGCGTCTGGAAGATTCTCACTGAAGATTTGGACATGCGGAAAGTTTGCGCGAAGATGGTGCCAAAACTGCTGAACGATGACCAGAAGGGGCGACGTATGCAAATGTGCCAGGACATCCTCGAGCGCCTTGAAACAGAACCAGACTTGCTAGGGACAGTCATCACCGGTGTTGAGTCATGGATCTTCGAGTACGACCGGGAGGGAACCCGTTTAGAAGATGTGGACGACATCAAAAAGGCCGTGACGACGGAACTGCGGAGGATCCCGGAAGAATCCTTCCAGGAGAGCATGCAAGTGTGGCAGAAAAGGATGGAAAAGTGCATTAGACTCCAGGGGGATTACTTTGAAGGAGAAAACTCTTATTGTGAAGTTTGGGTTTGAAATAAATCTTTTGTGACATCAGTCCTGGAACTTTTCTGACACACCCCGTATATACTACATGTATATACATATATATAATATGTACATATATATATATATGTACATATATATATATATATATATATATATATATATATATATATATATATATATATATATGTGTGTGTGTGTGTGTGTGTGTGTGTGTGTGTGTGTGTGTGTGTGTGTGTGTGTGTGTGTGTGTGTGTGTGTGTGTGCGTGTGTACATATATTTAGAAAGAAGGTGGTGTAGAACAGAACAAAGGAGAGACACAAAATAAATTATTCACTGAGGACTTCACAAACTGTGCGACGAAAGACCTTTGACAATAAATAAACACCCCACCTTCACCCCCGGTTATTAAACCAACCAACTATAAATTTGTTATAAATTGAAGTGAAAAACAAAAGGTTCGTGTGTTTTTATTGGCAGCATACACTTCCAAAGTTCAACAATATATATATGTGTGCGTGTGTAATATTTGTATTGGTGCTCTGACATAGTGATATACATATGAATGTAGGTATTGTAAATTGAATAATATGCGAGATGTTTATTAAAAACATTTGAAGGCCTTTCTCTATGGATTTTTAAGGTTGTGATCATTGTTACACAACCACTCAGCAAAAAACACTTCCTCTTGTTTTTTTCTGAGTCTGACTGTGTCACCATGTTCACAACCTTAAAAATTCAAAGCGAAAGGCCTTCAAAGGTTTTTCATAAACTTCCCGTATACTATTTAATACGCAATACGCACGGTGACGAGTTAGCTGGATACTAGTGTACAGCCGATTACTGAGCTCACTTTGGTTTTGTTAACGATGAAACCCACTCCATGTTTATGCTTGATGTCATCACCGCTATACCACAGTGTGTGGCCTTCATTGCTAGTTGTCTAGCCAAGCCCAGTCCATCTGTCCAGTCCATCAGCCCTAAGATATCCCATGTGTATTTGGCAAGTTCATGTGTAAATTACTTCGCCTTTCCACAAACATATAGATTACAAACGTTCCATGTCCCAAAGACAGAGTAGCGCTCTCTAGACAAGGGAAGTAGCTAGAGTTACTTCCCGTCGAAAGTCTAGAACCTTCTTTGTAACTTCCGGAAAAAAGGATATAAATAGAGGCAACGCAATCAAACTTCCTCTCTTTTCACCTGCCTAGCCTTGGGCCAGGCGTGGTTACGCCAAAGGTATACTCGCTTTTGGCGCTTCCCTTTCGGATTGACAACACAGGACATTACCTCTGACCAGTTCTCCTGCTGCAAATTGGAATATTTACCTCTTCCATCTCCTGAGGGGAAAATTCTCTGCGATATTTCTACTGGCTCACCCAGACCACTTGTTCCAGATTGTCATCAGCGCACCGTTTTTGATGCACTTCATTCCTTATCATATCCTGGCATAGCTGCCACGGTGAAGCTTATTATGGCTCGATTCTTCTGGCCTAATATGCGTCGTTCAATCACCAGTTGGGCACGTTCTTGCTTGAGGTGTCAGCGCTCTAAGATTCACCGGCATGTCCGCGCTCTTCTTGGGAAATTCAGCCCGCCAGACGCACGTTTCCGTCATATACATTTAACCCCTCGTGGACATTGACAACAGCTACTGATAAAACATTTACCACAACACCAACGGCGATTTCACAGCAACATAACAGAAGTGGTAGTTTCATACTTTTACCGCCACCGCCAACAACAACTTTTATAACAATTAACGCAAGAACAGCAACTTTAAAAACATTTTGCACATTTTCGCCCATGTCAGACTTTATTTGTTTTCTATTAGACCCTGGGTGGTCATGTTATAAATAGCAAACAGCCAGTCATTTGACACAGCGGCATACATAACACTGGCCCCTTAGCGCCTCATTCATAATTTTCTTCTTGCATTCATTCATTCATTTTTTTTTGTTGATGTGCTCTTCTTCAGCGTTTTCACACTGGTGACGTGTCCGAATTCACTTTTTCTTGTTTTCACCCTTCTGGTCTAAACAGGGGGTATTCTAGTAAAGCTACTTGCCAGTAGACCGTGCATTCCTCTGCTTAAAACTCTTAATTTTGTTTGCTACTGTTTGTTTGACATGTTAACTCAACTCAACTCAACTCTTTGTATTTAGTTGTAAAAATGCATTACTTGTTTTATGCTTATTTTTGCTATTTGCTTGCTCATGTTTTATTCATTCATGTTTTTGTACCTTTTGTTTTGCTCCTCATGTTTTCGCTACAATGATTTTCGTTTGGTCATTTGACTTCTCGTCTGAGAGGGGAGTCTTGTAGCGCTCTCTAGACAAGGGAAGTAGCTAGAGTTACTTCCCGTCGAAAGTCTAGAACCTTTTTTGTAACTTCCGGAAAAAGGATATAAATAGAGGCAACGCAATGAAACTTCCTCTCTTTTCACCTTTTGGC
Source organism: Eledone cirrhosa (assembly GCA_964016885.1). Taxonomy (NCBI): domain Eukaryota; kingdom Metazoa; phylum Mollusca; class Cephalopoda; order Octopoda; family Eledonidae; genus Eledone; species Eledone cirrhosa. The sequence continues at coordinate 146,946,681 of OZ024743.1, read as the reverse complement.
TGCCTGGCGTGGTTACGCCAAAGGTATACTCTCTTTTGGCGCTTCCCTTTCTGATTGATAACACAGGACACGAGCATGTTATCTTCTCTCTAATCACACACTATGGACCTGAAATACTTAATATGCAGAAGAATATTTACTAGATTCTGGTGGTATTTACTCGAGTGAATAACTCCGGGTCTGGCAGCACACTAAAACAGTAATCTCGGTTGAAACGTTCGTGGTTCTCGATGTGGGTGTCATTGTTCTTATTGTCATCCCAGTTATACATTGATCACCTCCACCCTTGTCACGGTATGAGCTTGTAGCGAAATATGTCCACACCTTGACCCCTGGGTAACATTTAACGGTCATTTTCTGGGTTAATGGTAATCTCCTTTCGAGTGTAAACGAGTATGACATGGGACAGATGTAAATAGCCTGTCTTAGATCAAGCAGTAAGCAGTTCGAAGCAGTTCTTGATTGAGTAAACATTTGCTTTCTACAGACCCCTTTGGGGTCTCTCTCTCTCTCTCTCTCTCTCTCTCTCTCTCTCTCTCTCTCTCTCTCAAGTCAGTGAAGTTCGTGAAGTTTCCTTGGTAAATACAATTTAATTCTACTTTTACAAACAAATAAATAACGTACATAATTCTTGTCTATTTTTAGTATAGCTCCGGTGTCCGCTATTTTCAATAAATTAATAATATAGCGGTTTGGTGTCCTTTTCTGCACGCACGCAACAAACAAATCAACACCACAACACAATCAACTCGCCACCTCGACCATCCAAATAATCGCTATAAGCTGACATAAGCGGTATTTGAGTATTGTGTGATTATAAAACTGACATCTATTCGACCGGTCCCTATTATAAGCAAACATTGTGGTAAATATGGTGACGTTCTGTTAATGACACCGATAAGTAATCTGACGGTATTTCTTTGTTTATATAATCAACACTTGACCTTACTAGCGTTCTTCTTTTCACTTAATTCTGCCTTATTAGAATCTTTTCGATGATTTTGGTGAATTGAAAGTATCAGTACAGGAAGCTTACACTACAATATTTATATTTACACGTAATTTTAAATGTTATTGTTTTGCCATGGGACTTTCAAATCGGTTTAAGCTCCTCCCTAACGGAATGTTTCCTTACAATAAATATAACTTTCTCCAAAATGGTTATATTGATACGCTATTTTCTAATTACACAACTCATCTGCTTTATATTTCTAATGTGTTCTGTTCGCTATTTGAAAGCTTGCCTCTATATTTTCTTGATGTGTTAAAATAACTCAATGGATCTATCTATATTTCTAGATGTGTTTGTGCCATATAGATTATTAATTATTTGACCGATTGATGAATTAATTATTTGTATTAGTGCTACATTTATCCTCATTGACACAATTGTAGAAATTAAAGATTGAATTTGAATAACAACATTGGTTTTCTTTTGTATGGATTATATATATATATATATATATATATATATCCAAAATTAAGTTAAATTAAGGGTGTCGTGTCAGATCGACATGCGCCATATCACCCGTAAAATATGCTCCAAGATTCCAGTGGATAGATCCGAGCATTTTATATGAACTAGAAATTGATTGACATATAAATATATCTAAAATAAACATATAAAACAATCGCAGGGGATAATTTGTAAAAGTGTGTAAGCACACATAGCTATGTAGGTACCTAAATAAAGTTTAACTAGAACTTCAAAAATAGATACCTTATGAATTGATTAATCTTCCTTGTATATATTCCATTAAAGAAATATATTTCACCAATTAATCGATTGGTAAACGACAGTAGCCAGATCCTGGATTTTAAACAAGGAAGAGGTTCAACCATCTGTGTTTACGCATCAAATTCAAATCAGCGACTGGCCAGTAACACGTGCTGTATTTACTAAAAATACACACATCGTACCAGCTTCGGCCCAGTGGCGTGAATAGGGTTATCGACAACTAGAAATAGCAGTCATGTCCTTTCAACAGAGTTAGCTCTACAATTAAGGGGCCGTATTTATATATATCCAAATTTAAGTTAAATTAAGGGTGTCATGTCAGATCGACATGCGCCATATCACCCGTAAAATATGCCCCAATATTCCAATGAATAGATCCGAGCATTTTATGAAAATCCAGGATCTGGCTACTGTCGTTTACCAATCGATTAATTGGTGAAATATATTTCTTTAATGGAATATATACAATGAAGTTTAATCAATTTATAAGGTATCTATTTTTGAAGTTCTAGTTAAACTTTATTTAGTTACCTACATAGCTATGTGTGCTTACACACTTTTACAAATTATCCCCTGTGATTGTTTCATATGTATATTTTAGATATATTTATATGTCAATCAATTTCTAGTTTATATATATATATATATATATACTTACACACACACGCTTATATATATATATATATATATATATATATATATATATATGTGAGAGAGCGAGAGATACACACACATATATATGCATATATATATATATATGTATATATATATATATGAGAGAGCGAGAGATACACGCACATATATATGTATATATATATATATATATACACAGTGGTAAAATATTTTCAAACACCAGAACAGCTCATTGAAACTCTAAACACAAAGAAATAAAATTTCTACCTGGATTATTGTATATCTTATACACTATATCAATATTAATCCATTATATGGCATTGCAATCATTAATTAAACAGACTAAACTAATTATAGAAATTGTAATATGTTATAGTATCTCACGATTCACTCTCTATGGGCATCTGAAAAATTAAACAGGTCTGTATGAAACTCTGAGTATTTGAATGCAAACCTGCAAATATACTCTCCACATGTCATATTGAGTATACGGTTTTTTTTGTACCCATGTTCACTTACATCATCATCATTTTACGTCCGCTTTTCCCTGCTTGCAAGGGTGGGACGGGTCTTATTCAGCACAGCATCTCTCCACTCGTCACGGTCCCTCGTCATCTCCATCGTGAGCATCAATGATCTGAGGTCTGTTTTCACCACCTCCGCCCATGTTTTTCGTGGTCTACCTCTACCACGTCTTCCTTCAACTGGCAATTCCTGGCACTTCTTCACCCATCGGTCATCCTCCATGCGCATCACATGTCCTTACCACCTCAGTCTCCTCTCCCGTACACTACATTCTATCCCTCTCAGACACAGTTTCTCTCTCAACACATTTATGCTGGGTCGTTCACGTACATTTACACTGCACATCCAACGGAGCATGCTTGCCTCATTTCTCTCCAGATATAGATATATATAAATAGATTTAATGTAGGCATAATTATTGTTTATAAACCTCACTCTAAAAATTCAAGCAAATGAAATTACATGGCTTGTGTGTAGTTAAAAAAATTCCTCTCAGACAGCATTGGTGAATCTAGGATTGCAGCAGAAGACATGCCCAAAAAGACGAAATGTGGAGAAATCGAACTCCATAACCACACAGCTATGACTGCATCTATATTACATACTTCTGAAAGTATATAAAAATGTCTTTTACATAATTTATATAGTAAATTTTAGGTGCTTCTTAATCCAAACCAAACAATAAAATTTGCCCAGTTAGTGACTTCATAACTAATTGAAACCTAACTTTAAATATTTCCAGAGAATTATTTAAGGACCGATTCTTTGCTTTACTCTCATGTGTGAGGGAGAGTTAAGTCTTCCCCAAGATAAGATGCTAGTATGTATCAGGTAATATTTCCAGAGGATCTAGTAGGTATTCCCGACAACCAGATTACCTGAGGAACAATTTTATCAAGAATATCGCATTAATACATAATAAATGAAACTACTCCATGGTTGCTTGCCTTCTATGAAATAATCTATCTGCTTTAAAAAAAAAGACACATTAGATACTGAAGCCTATACCAAAATGAAAAGACGAAGTGGTCATAAGTTGGAAGTCTAGTCAGAATATGCTTGGGGTTAAACAATAATAACAAGACCTCTGACACGGAAACCTAAAGCTATATCACATCCAGTATTTTGCCTCCTATAGTAGAAGCTGAAAATGAATCAGTAATCTAGTATCCTAACCACTCATTTACATTATTTTATTATAAACTACATCTCATCCAATGTCTATAATTACTTGTGTGTGTGTTCAGCTTAATATTGATTGTGATTCAGGATAACTTTTCTCTAGTTTATCTTTATTTAAGATAGCTTACCTAAGAACACAACCTTAAATAATCAATCTATCATGAATTGTATTTAATTTAAGAGTTTTTAAGAAATTATATACATTTTCTTTTTGAAGAACCCCCCTCCCCATTTTTTTATTTTCGAAATAAAAAATGTAAAATATATATATAATTATCTTATACTTTCTAATTTAAGGTAAATAATTATTCTTGATGGAATTTCTAGCGAATGTATAAAAAAAGAGCTAAACTAATAGGTATAGAAGCATGCAAAGTTTATGAGAAAGTGAATTTCCAACATCTCAGGAAATATAGACAAATTAAGAGAAATGTGCTGTAGGTTATTTTTTTACTATGAATATTTTAAAGTTTCAGATTAGATGAAATATATATTGTTTGATCAATAGAATACTTGAATTTCACTTGAATTTTAGATAATCAAGCCTTAGCGGGTATTAAATCAGATAAAAGAAGAAAATGCTTTGCAGTTTCAAATCACGAAGAAAGCACATTGAAAAAATATGTGATGTAGACATTGGGAAGTTGTCCACATCTATAGGCAGAAATGCAATGTAACATTTTTATTGTAGTGAGTCAAATACAATTTTTTTATCAGTGGTAATTTACTCGTAATAAGAAGGCCATTCATTAGCATCAATAATAACTCCCCTCAATAAAGTTAAGGGAGGGAACTTTTATATTTAAATTGATTAAAAAATTAAATGGAGATAATCATTAAAGAGCGAGTTTGCTCTTTGGAGAGTAAAGTGTCAACTCCAAACATAGTTTGGCCTCAGAAGACCTTCAGAATGAAGTATAGTCTGACAAATACTTATCAAACAACACAGAGGCATAGCCTATGATAGGGGGCTTTACCAGAACTCCTGTCTGGAGCCCATATATCCGAAGAAGAGACCATAACTATTTGACATCCCCCAACTTCTTAGCCCCTTCTACATTTGAAAGGTACGCGCTCCTTTCTCCGGCATCTCCAAAAGCAGTATTGTTCTGCTTTGCAAAATTCTTCTCAGATGTCCGACAGGGAGGTTAGTAATTTGTGTGACAATTATTCAATGATTAGATATGGAAAATATAAACTGGTGTAATTACTCAGAAATTAGGTTAAGAAAAAACCCATATTTAATTGTGGTTCAAATGTATTTAATCAGACTCTAGAAAATATTAGAACTCTAAATTCACTAACTGCTGCAAGGCATTTTATATGATGCCAACAATTGCCTATTCACCACTTATCCAACGGTGAGAGCAAACTTAGTAATAAAATATTCCTTATTCATTCCTTGGACCACAAATACATATCCGTTGTGTGTGTTCATAAAAATGTGAGTATTCAAAATCTATGCAAGATTTACAAATTAGTTTACCCAAAACTATTCTAACTACATGAATATTCCCCTCGATATCATAAGATCACCAGTAGAGTGAAAATGAGTCTAACCAATTGAATTGACTCAATACCATAAATCATTGATGGTATTTCAATCATGCACTACTCCCATTCAAAAAAGCAATAACATTGGTCCGGAATAGATTCCATAAGGTATAACATAGGGGTAATAAATGTGTGCCTGCGCATATGTACACTTATGTATGTATTATGTAAACCTTTGTGACTGATGGAGACCTGGACCAAATATTTACAGGGGAATGGTCTCTACTAAAAGAACTCAGGAACAAGATGCTGGTGTTAAACCAGGTGACAGATTGATAATAGAAATAGTCCATCTGATAACCTTCCAAGTATCTTCCATGTGTCAAATTGCAGTGAAAAGGCTTTGTCTAACAGAAGATTATCGTATAAGATACTTGGTCGATGTACCACTCATTGCAGTCAATCCTTAACCCACATAATTGTAAAACAAACTTCTTCACCACACAGCCTATGATTTTATCCATGCAAGCTATTTAAATTATTTCAATTCTTCCTATAATGACGGGATTGGTCGTTAACAAAGAGACAAATGTCTATAACTAGAACTACAGGGAAACCCAAAAATGAATACACATTTCAACAGCATTCTAATCAATATTGCATATACAGGTAATGAAAGTGTGTATACATTTTTTCGATACACCCTGTATATATAGATAATTGTTTCTACTTTTGGCACAAGGCCATCAATTACTCAGTACATTACTGGTACTTTATTTTATCGACCCCGTAAGGATGAAAGGCAAAGTTAACCTCGGCGGGAGGTTAACTTTACCTTTCATCCTTACGGGGTCGATAAAATAAACATACCAGTAATGTACTGGGATAGATATATGATGGAATCTCTATTTTCTTCAACAAATGATCATTCAATTATTTGATCAACTGAACTACCTACTTCTTAAACCTAAGTGGCTCAATATTTTACAAACATGTATGTCCTTTACATCAATCTCAGTGTGAATATGTGAGATACAGTATGTAATCAGGTGGGGGCTTTTGAAGTACTGATACAATATAACATTCAAGCTTCCACATAGTTTCTGTCTATCCAATTTCCCTCACAAGACTTGGGTCAACCCTAGTCTATGTTAATGTACTATTATACTGTTCAAAATAAAATATGTTTTATGAAAATCGACCATGAATTAAAGCAGATATTAACGATATTTAAATAGGGAGATATTTTACACTCACCCTCTGTATGTATACATATATAAATACACACACAATCATATATATACAGGGTCTAGACGATATTTGTTCGCAATTTTCAACTGCTAATTTTATGCAAATTTCTTTTACTTCTGTTGTCACTCTTGTCTTCATAAAAACAGTGACTATATTTCTATTATTTATTTTCAGAATAATTGATTATGAATAATTTTGAACCTCCAAATTTGTGGAAGAGACACGGAGTTCTTCTTGGAATCCGCGCCGGAAGGATAAATAAGGAAATTTCAAACTTTCTCAGCGTCAGCAGGAGAATGGTGGAAAAGGTCAAAAAGGAATTGAAAGATTCAGAGAGGCAACATCAGAGAGGAAAACACATGATCGACGATCTGACGCCTTCAGAACGCCCGAGTTCGTCACTGAAGTTCAGGATATCATCAACAATGAACTTAGCAAGTCGATGCATGCCAATGCAAGGGAGAAAGGCGTGGATGAAAAGCTCATTAGGCTGGTGGTACATGAAGACATTCGCTACGTTTCATACAAGATGAGGAAAGGACAATTTCTGTCAAAGGCGATGCAAGAAAAGCGATTGAAGCACGCAAAGAAGCTGATCAACAAGTTGAAACACCCACTGGAGCCAGACATGCTGTGGTATAGATATATCTTAAAAAATAAAACTACTGTGTTATTTTTTCATAGAACAAATGTGCGAACAAACATCATCCGCACCCTTTTTCTATATGTCTCTCGACCACTCCCCTACACACCCTTGGAACTCTCTTCCCACACACTTTTCACCTGAAGAAGGACTTATGCCCGAAACGTCGTTCCCCAAAGAGCGTGAAACTAATAAACATTTGTTAGTACTGCCTCTCTGTTTTGTTCCCGTTCAATTTTTTAATATATATATATATATATATATATATATATATATATATATATATATGTGTGCGTAGAAATTCTATTTAAATTGTTGGGATACAACAAGCAAATATTTTTATAACTGATATAAAGCACTCAACAAATAATTGGAGTAAAAATACGATATTAACAAATCGAAACTATATTTATAAAACCATATTTATTTCATTATACATATTTCAAGGACACCAAGTTAAATTATGGTGTGCTTTCATCAGATGAAATATAATATAGAGCAGTTTTATAAATAAATATTAACATACCCTTAAAGAATGCAACCATTACTGTTGGAAGCTCCCGGAATCAGTTGTTGGCCGGAGAGAAAGGTGTCTGAACTCAGCCCTTTCAACCTTGTCCACCATACAACCTCTTTCGCCATAGCTATCACACAAAGGAAAACCGCCTCTCCTTCGTTTTTGAAGGAGGGTGGCGGTTTGATCAACCGGATTGGTCCCACCCGCGACAATAGTCATTCTACATAGCCCCACAGGTCGGTGACGCCCGGGCAGTGTATGAATGCGTGCGCGACGGTTTCTTCGTCTCGCACGCACCACGGACAGATCTTTTTTGCATGGTCCTTGCCCGGGCGCCCATGTCTGTAGAGCTTGTCTCGAACTGGTAGAGCTCCTCGGTAGCACTGCCAGGCCAGGGACTTTTGGAAGTTGTCCATCGGTCCCGGGCGGAAGGTCCTACCGAAAAGACTGGCTAGTTCGTCCTCCTCTACGCCTAGAGTTTCTCCGAGCGTGTCGTCGCACTTGCTGCGGACCAACCCTCGTTAGAATGTCGAAGTGGAGTCTCCACTGATCGCCGGGTCCGCCTGCCAGAGGGCTGTGAGCGCCTGAGCACATTCGATGTGCCAGTCGCCCATTTTCCTCGGTCTTTGCTTGACCCAGGACTGCAGCTCGGTCAGCGAGACGAGTCGTGGGAAGGCTCGCCTCACGAACGGGGCCCACACCGGTTGTCCGGTGAGGAATACGTAGAGATGCCGCAGCCTGAGCGCCTGTTTGCGCATCGTCAGCCACGGCATCCCCAGCACTCCGTTGGAAGGGCGTTGGCAGCAGATGGATCTTCTCACCATAGGAGCCCGCTCCTTCCAAAGGAATTGGAAGAGAACGCGCTCCATTTTGGCGATCGTTTTGACTGGACAAGGCACGACGGTCAAGCGGTAGTAGATGGCGGACGCTATAAAAGTGTTCGCCACCTTCGTTCGACCTTTCAAGGATAGTTTGCACTCGGCCCACTTCTGGGTGAGTGCAAACACCTTGGCCGACACCTCGTTCCAGTTCTTCTCCACCTGAAGGTCCGGACCAAACCAGACCCCGAGCAGCTTTACTAGTCCTTCCGTCCAGCGTCCGACCACGCCATCGGAAGGCATCGGTTTGCCTCTCCACGATCCGAGTTGCAAACCGATGGACTTGTCCCGGTTCAGCTTCGCTCCTGTGAACCTTTCGTATTCCTTCAGTAAGGTGCCGACTTCCTCGATTTGCGAGGCGCTCGACACCATTACTGTCATGTCGTCGGCGTATGCCGACGCCGCTTTCCGCAGTCCCGGTTCCAGGAGGATGCCCTGCAATAGCTCCAACTTCCGCAGAAGTGGCTCGAGAGTCAATACGTACAGAAGGGAGGAGAGAGGGCATCCCTGTCGAATGGATCGCGTGATATGGAACGGCTCCGAGAGGTAGCCGTTCACTTTAATCCTTGAGCAGATGTTGCTGTTATGCATTGCAGCAATCCAGCCCCTGAACCAGGGTCCGAAGCCTGCCGCCTCGAGCACCGCATCCAGGTAACGTTGGTCAACCCTATCGAAAGCCTTAGACTGATCCAAGTTGATCAGGACCCCACCGAAGCCGGGTTTACACCCTACCCTCTCTATGATGTATTGCATGAGGTGGAGGTTGTCGTGTATGGACCTGGTCGGGATTGCGCATGTCTGCGTTTCTCCCACCAGGTTCTCGACGACAAGCGTCAGCCTCTTTGCCAACGCCTTGGCCAAAATCTGTAACTCTGTGTTTAGCAGAGTTATGGGCCGGAAGTTTCCTACGTCATCCCCCTTATTCTCGTCCTTCCTGACTAGTGTGACTACGCCCCCGGTCACAGAACTGGGAATTCTCCCGTTCTGTTGCCAGTTGCAGTAGACCACTTCCAGGATACCGGAGAATAAGTCCGGCATTGCTACGTAAAATTCGTAGGGTAGACCGTCGAGACCTGGAGATTTGCGTTTGCCGCATTGGGTCAACGTGTCCCCTATCTAAGCGTCTGAAATCATCTTTTCGCAGAACTTTGCCTCGCTGTCCGAGAGTCGCGGTGGGCCATCGAGGTATGGACCGAAATCCATAGCCCCTCCCGGCGCGCAGCCCTGCCCGAACAGCTGAGCAAAGTGCCGCTGAAAGGCCGCACACATCTGCTTCGGTTCACGTATCACGCGTCCGTTTTGGTCCTTCAAAGACCGAATCGTTGATTTGTTGCCACTTTTTGCCTCCGTCACTCGGGCCCAGCTAACAGCTTTGGCTCCCTCGTTTCCCAGAGTATGTAATTTGCTTCTGACAACGCAGCCCTCGTGCTTTGCGTCGAAGAACTGGTCCAAGGCCGTTCTCGTTGCTAGCACGCTGGCTACGTTGCCACTTCTAATTGCCTCTTCTTCTTTATCTACCAGTTCTTTCTCGGTTCTATTTCTATCTAACGCTAACTTATTACTAAAAACTAACGAGTCTAATCTAACTGCCCTCTTGTGAGAGTACCCCCATCTGTTGTAGACAATGGCCCCTGTCAAGTGCCGTTTAACTAAAGTGCTAATGCGTCTACTGTAGGCTTTGCATGTCGGTAACGACAGGTTCAGCTTCCAGTAGCCGGGTCCTTGTCTATGGGTTCTATCAAGGTTGACCATGCAGGTAACTAGTTTGTGATCTGAATAGGCAACCATGAACATTTGTGGACAGCTTAGTATGTCCCTATCCTTATTTCTAACTAGAACCCTATCTAGGTACGATCTAGATGTTCCGCTGCGATTAGTCCACGTCCACAGTGGCACAGTCAGAAAATCTAGTCGATATCTATCGGCCAGGTCAAATCGGCCGATTAACTGTTTGAGGATGTTACCCCCCCCCCCCCTTTATCGGGACATGCTCCCACATAGTCCCAACTTGCATCTAGGATTCCATTCCAGTCCCCCACTAAAAGCAAGGAGCGGGACGTTCCCAGAAAAGTCTCTAGACGTTTGAAGAAGTCTGGCCGCGGTGTCCCGGATGGGGCATATGCGGCCACCAGCCTGAAGGCTCCACCTTCACTACCGTCAACGTTTAGGACCACCAGTCGACCCTCCGGGTCCAGATGTACCGTCTGTGTTACGAGGCCCATGCGTTTCCGCAGCAAAACGGCAACACCGCCCCCACCCCACTCCCCCCGGCTGACAGAGAGATGCGTAGATCTCAAAGTCATCGAAGATGGGGGCCAGCTGTCGCTCGCTGTGGATCCTGGACTCGCAAATGGCTACTACATCCATATTGTACGACCTGAGGTCGTTTAAGAGTTTGCCGTTTCCAGGGCATCCCCAGGCCGCGTACATTCACACACCCAACTCTTATATTGGCCATGTTCTGAAAAGTTAAAAGAGAAGAAAACACTCACCTCTTCGTCTCCCGGGGATCAGGCCGCACGGTTTCCATGGGTGTGTTAGAGGAGTTGTCTGGGTGGGTGGTGGTTTCCGGCGGGGTGGGGACGGAGATATTTGGTGGTGTGGGGGTGTCTGGGGTGGGGTGTCTGGGGTGGGTGTGTCTGGGGTGAGGGTGGGGAAACTTTTTTAAAGGACGCGGTTAATGGGTTTAACACAAGGATTACCCACGTCCTTAGGAAAGTTTTCGTTTAAAGACTTATAGGTGTCCGTAGGGACCCTAATCATCTTTAAATTAGGTTTGTCTACAAGTGTTCCCTTCGGTTTTCACCGAAGGGTCGTTGGAGATGACCTCCATTAAAGTTTTGTTTTTACTGTTTATGTATGTGTAATGTTCTTGTTGTGTTGCGGTGGTTTTTGTCTGTTGTTCTTGTGGGAGCTTTCGTTTTGTTGTAGGTGTTTGTGTTTGGAATGATGTCCTGGTTTTGTTTTCGGGACGGGGGAGGGGTTTGTTTGTAATGTTTGTGTTGTTTGTGTTGGTGGTTGTATGTTTGTAGTGATGTTTGTTGTTTTTTTGTTCTTGTGGTGTCTTTTCTTCTTTCTTTTCGAACGGAGAGGCTCTCCCTCATCATCACTTGGTGATGATGTGGGGGCCTCGTCCGTTGTGGTGTCTGTGTTATTTGGAAGGGGTATGTTTTGGGGAGCTGTTGTGTTTGTGGCTGTTTTAGGTGGAGTGGGGTTGGGTGGGACTGTGCTTGCAGGTTGGTTTGTTTTTCTTGTTTTGGTTGTGTTTGCGTGTTGTTGTTGTTGTTGTGGTGGTGGTGGTGGTGGTGGTGGTGGTGGTGGTGGTGGTGGTGGTGGTGGTGGTGGTGGTGGTGGTGGTTGTGTTGTTGTTTTGGGTGTTGGCAGTAGTGCCTCTTTTTTTTTAGTTAACTGAGGACAGTAAGCCTTCAGGTGACCACTGCTTAAACAGTGGTAACATGAAGGCCGCCTACACTCAACAGAAATGTTTATGTGTGAAATTCCATCCAGGGGCACACGTTGGGGTATTTTAGCTATCCGTTCTGGCCTCATTTGGACAAGAACTTTCATGCTTGTACCATTGAATGTGCCTCTGGAGGACTTTCCCACCGAAATGATGGTATCTTCGTCGAAATCGATGAAGCTAGTTAGAATCCACCAGACGTTTACATTTGGTGCAATGTTCAAAATTTTTATTTTTTTAGTTCTTTTTCCCATATATGTGGGGGAAAAGGTGTAAAGGGGGGACACAATCGGCGATACAGAATATTTTTGTGCTGTCAATTGGTCTTTCAACAACACCGAAATGCTTCCAAAAAGTTTCCCTTTTTTGGATGAAGGCAATATCCTTCATGGAATTCTTCAGAACCAGTTCAATATCGTTTTGGGATAACTGAACTGGTTTTTTCGACACATTTGAAACCGTCTAAAAATTACTGTTTTTAGAACAGTTTCTCTGCGTAACTATTGAGGAGAAGTGATGCTGAAAGCACCACTCTCACCAAAAGTTACGTACTGTTTTGCATCGCTTAACATTTCCCTAACATTGGAAATGTCAAGGTATGTGAACAGTTCCGTCTTTTGGACGGTTTGAGCAAAAGAAATATTTTCCTTGTTCGTGGAGTTATTCGTGTTGCTGTTGTTGTTGGTGGTGTTGTTGTTATCATTGTTGCTGTTGTTGTTCTTGTTGTCATTATTGTTGTTGTTGTTGTTGTTCTGGTTGGTGTTGTTTATATTTTGCATGTTATTGGTGTTTGTGTTAGTGTTGATGTTACAACCAACGTCCGACATCGTGTTTTCAAAACTGACGACATTTTCGATGTCTTTCAATGAGGTGGTGAGAGGAGGTGACCTCTCCACCACTTCTAGTTATGAACGCAGCGTTCATGACTGAATGCAAGGTTTGTTTACACTTTTTTTTCACCGGCGAAATTTTTTTCAAAACGAAAATTTCACCCCAGGGAAGGGTGAAGATGACTTGACCCACCGTCTGTAAGTCCAGACGTGGGGTCAAGCTATAAAATAGTAATAAATTTAACAATAAATTTTTGATTTCTTACTTAGAAAATCAACAAAAACTTACCAGCGAACTGGCACACGTCTCAAGTAAAACCAGATAGATAGATAGAAACAGTGATAGATAGCTGATTGGTTACGTATTTTAGTTCATTTCGGCCAGTCCTGGCATAATTAATTGCTTATTAGGCGATGAAACATAGTTTAATGCTTTGAATAAAACCCTATTATATCGCTTATCCGTGTTAATCATCCTTTTACCTATATATATATATATATATATATATGGAGGAGGTTATAGTTCACTTGAAGCATTGTGTAATGAGGTATAAACGTTAGAATATGTGTAATAAGGCCAAGACAATGCAGATATGGACATAGAAAAAAGAATGCAATAGTGAGAGATATTGATGAGAATTCGTCTTTCACCTTGAATTTATTTAAATGTCCTTAATTTTCGAGATAATATCTCTTCTTCGGAGGGAAGTAAAAGTCTCAGACTGTCTGAGACTTTTACTTCCCTCCGAAGAAGAGATATTATCTCGAAAATTAAGGACATTTAAATAAATTCAAGGTGAAAGACGAATTCTCATCAATATCTCTCACTATTGCATTCTTTTTTCTATGTCCATATCTGCATTGTCTTGGCCTTATTACACATATTCTAACGTTTATATATATATATATATATATATATATATATATATATATATATATATATATATATATACAAATATATAATAATTATAATGAAATGACAGGAGGCTGGATTTGTGTAAATCCTTGAAAGGTTTATTATACTATGATCATTTCAATGACCGGGTTCCGTATGAATCCGGTGATATCATCCGGTATTCGAAATATAATACGTGAATGTAATAGATAAAATCCATGGGGCTGAAAATCGAGGAACCGAGGTGGACCACTATCCTGCTCCTTCAACCTCAGCCGGTCGCCCTCGAGTGACGTGGCTAAAGTTTACAGTGTGCTACTACCGGTCAGATAAACGAAAACAGAAAGGGATGGGAACATAAGTTAGCGTCAATCTCATGCCACAAGATAAAAGAAAGAAAGAAAGGAAGGAGAGAGAAGAAGGGGGAAGGAAGAAGAAGAGAAGCCAGGGTTAATGTCCGCTATAAGAAGAAAGACAACTACTACCGGTCAGATATAGGCAAACAAAAGGGGTGAACCTCAAACCTGAATATACAAATATATATATATATATATAAAATTTTGGGAGAAACAGGGAGCTGTGTGGTTACTTGATAAAGTGTATTTAAAAATAAAATGAAAGCACAAGCAGTGGTCAATCCCTTCTGCAGCTGTCTGCTGGATCGCGGACATTTCAACGCATTAAAGACAATATGTCTAACTCGAGTGCGTCAATAACTTGGGGAAGTTATTGGGGGGAAAGGAGAGAGGAAAAAAATCAAACAGTAGGGGTGGGGGGGACACAGAGAACATACCGAAAGAGAGAGGAACACGAGAAGCACATGTATGTATATAAGTAACCAGGAGAGAGAGAAGTCAAAAACAGCTACTGAATATAAGTCCGAGGCATTTGTCGACGGTGAATTAGGGCGAGCGAAGAAATATGTATGTGTATATAAATATATATATGTGTGTGTGTGTGTGAAAGAGAAGGCGTGTGGCTGAGTGGTTAGAGAATCGGATTCGCAATCGTGAGGTTGTGAGTTCGATTAACCTGACCGGGCGATGCGTTATGTCCTTGAGCAATACACTTTATTCACGTTGCTCCCTCTACCTGGAGTTGCGACCGGTAGATAGTATTAGCAATTGGAAAGATCAATATATATATATATATATATATATATATATATATGTTATTGTGGAGTTTCACCTGTTTATGATAATGTCTCAGCGGGCATCGAGAGCGAACGACCAGTCATTGCTGTGAGAAAATGCGTAGAAATGATCAGCGAGAGTGATGTGGAATTGATACAAGTGAGCTGGAACCCCTACTTAAACTCACACACAATATGGATTAAAGAAAATGATCGCACATGCGGTGGGGGCCAGTATAAAACTAACCCTTAAGGTACATATGTTCAAGTTTAATGGTAAAACATATTCCCATTCGCGTTAGCATTGCAGGTGACATAGCTAACCTCTTTATGGTATGGTGGAACAAAAGACTTAAGGAACAATTAGATGACAATATTATAACCCTGACTATGTACTCCTGCTAGGAAGATGACCAAAACTTCGTAGTAAAAACACCCCCACGGGAGAACAGTCAGGAATTAGAGAAGAACACCACAGAGAGCATCCAGCAAGTTACTATAGACTATCCAACTAAACACCCCAACCATAGATTACCTGTACTAGACACAGAACTCTGGTTGAAAACCATTACTAATAGAACGCAAATCCTCCATTCGCATTATGCCAAACCCATGACCTACAAATACCTGATCCACCGAAAGTCAGCTGTTTGGGATCACATAAAAATCAATATACTGATTGCGGATTTAGTAAGAGTCATGAGGAACGTGTCCCGCATGTGCAACCCTAAAGAATTAGAGAGACACATACAACACTTCATCCACCGCATGCAGTTCTCTGGCTACAATCAGAGAGACAAGATCAGGGTATATAAAGGAGCCAGAACCAAATGGGCAAAGATTGTAGAAAATGATGCAAATGGGATTTGGCCCATATATAGGAGCAACTTTTGGAACAGAATAGAAAGGATTAGGAATAAGGAAAATAAAATCAACCCGTGGTATGATAGCAATAAATACCAGAGTGTAAGGTTCGTCAATACAACCCCTAGAAGCGAACTAGCTTACAGATTTAGAAGGGTCCTAAACAATTCCAAGTTAAATATTAAGATAGTTGAAAGACCAGGTATTCCTATAAAAACCCTAATTAGTAAAACATACCCATTTCAAAGATCCCGCTGTACTGATAGGAAATGCATAGTCTGCAAGCTAATCCCGAAAACTAACTGTAAAGCTAGGAATATAGTATATAGCATAAGATGTACTGAGGGACAGTGTGTAGGAATAAGAACATAACATACTTAGGTGAAAAAACCCGTAACATAGGAGAAAGAATAAGTGAACACTGGCAAGAACTCCAGGATGGAACAATCTCATCTACTCCACCAACGAGCCAAAATAGAACATAGGAGCATATTAGAGAACATAGAGATAAAAAATGATATCCACACAGAGAAAAGATGCAATGCTCAGACAAACATAAACGAACTCCAACCAAAATGAAACAGAAAACATGAGTGGAATAGCAATATCACAACTAGTAATTAAGGACAAAATTACGACATAGAGAGAGACACACAAAAACCAAACTAATGAAGAAACCAGACACACACAGATAGAACAAACAACCAACTAGTGACAAGTAAATAAACACATAAATAAATAAAAACAGACGCACACCCGGATGTAAGGCATGCGCAAACTAAGCACACAACACACAAAAACAAGATGGTGTAGAACAGAACAAAGGAGCGACACAAAATAAAAACCTAGTCACTGAGGAGGTCACACAATGTGTGACGAAAGAGCTTTGAAAATATATAAACAACCATCCGGTTATGGAACCAACCAACCAGCCAGCCAACCGGAAATTTATAATAAATTGAAGTGAAACCGACAGGTGCATGTGTTTTTATTGGCAGCATGACCCTCCCAAAGTATAACAACATATATATATATATATATATATATATATATATATATATATATATATATATATATATATATATATATGAAGATAGCTGCAACTCGATTCCGAGTAATTCTATCACTTGATACTGGAGCATGAGCTGCAGAAACGTGTCTTTTCAGTCCTTCTAGGGACTTGACTACGATCAGCGATTCTTGTGCTTTAAGCTTTTTTAAGTGAGGAAAGGCTTTGCATGGAGTCAATCCCAGTCTCTGAACATTGAATGCATTTACCCAAAAAGGAAAACTGGTCCACAACATTGGATGCAAACGAAGTCGCAAGTGTTATATCAGAGTAACCTTCTCCTATTGAGATGTCTTAATGAAGACTAGAGGTCTCTCAGTCCACAAACAAATTACTTTATTGGATGGCTGTTGTCTCTCATGAATACCTCCATCCTTTGACGGGTTTTATCCCCCCCCCCCCCCACCGTAGGATGTCCAAAATCACCCTTTTCACCAGGCAAGGTTGGTGGGGTTGCTGGTTTAATTGCTGAGGACCCGACCATGTTCAGATTGTATTGGATTACGTGTTACCTGTAGTGCTAAAGAGCGACCTTGCTAATATTTATTATTAATTGTTTCTACTTTAGGCACAAGGCCAGCAATAATCCAGTGCATT
>OZ024743.1:146923973-146926473 GCA_964016885.1 Eledone cirrhosa | reverse complement strand
TTATTTTAATTCCTATGTCTGGCGTGTTCGTATAGTACTGAACCGTTTTTTCGTCCTTTTAATTCCCCCCAGTGTTGGTCTATTCTTTCTCCTATGCTTCGAGCTGTCTCACCTATGTATGTCGGTGTCATGTTTCTGCAAGTACCCTCTGTACATCTTATTTTATAGGCTACATTTCTAGTTTTACAGTTTTCCCGGGGGTTCATTTTACATATAACACAATTCTTATTAGTACAGTGGATTTTCTTAAAGATATGACGGTAATATAGACAACATAGAAATTAAAATAATATCTAAACATAGAAATGACTCAACAGGTAGACAAATCAGAAAAGCAAGTGAAATAGAGCTTACAAGACCAAAGTTAAACAGAAAAAACGAATGGAATAACAACAACAACCATACTCAAACAAACAATACTGACTTAAGTGAAATATAAATAAATAAATAAATATATATATATATATTTATACACAAGTACAATAACAACAAACACATATAAACACACACTACTAAACAAAGATAGAATAAAAACCAAAACACATACACCCAAATGCGAACACACACACATTATATACACACACCAAACATTATACACACACGCAAACGCATGTGCAGAGACGGAAACAAAAATAAATAAATTAATTTATTTATTTATTTATTTATTTATTAAATTAAACTGGCGTAAACATTACAATACAATACAATACAATAGGAGGGAACATAATAATAATACCACTGATGATGTTGTAGATATGCAACGAAAGAACTTTGTTAGACTATATATATATATTTATATCTTTATTTTTAACCGTTGGTCAATCAATGATAAACGTTGATTGCCAAATAATTTAACTATGGAGATATAGAAGATACAGAAGCGAAAACCAACCAAACAGTGAGTGTGTTCTGTTATTATTTCTGGGAATATTATTACAACAATATGACTCTTCCGAAGTATAACAATATTTGTTTCGACACACGGTTTCATATCAAAAACCTTGCAAAACGAATATATATATATATATATATATATATATATATATATATATATATATATATATATATATATATACGATATTAATAAATGGAAACTATATTTATAAAACCATATTTATTTCATTATACATATTTCAGGGATACCAAATTAAATTATGGTATGCCTTCATCAGACAAAATACAATATATAACAGTTTTACAAATAAGCTTTGACGTACCCTTTTAAAATGTAACCATTATTTTTGGAAGCCATCGTATATCTACTCCAAATACTTGTCGATTGCTTTATATCAGTTATAAAAATATTTACTTGTTGTATCCCAACAATTTTAAATAGAACTTTTGCATATATATATATATATATATATATGTATATATATATATAGATATGTACACATATATACACACGTATTTATATATATATATATATATATGTTTGTATGTGTTTGCGTGTGTGTACGTATGTGTCTGTGTATATTATAGCAATTTATTTGTTGTGGAATGTATGTAGAATAAAATATGAAAAATAATTCAAACTGCTAAATGTTTATTTAATCAAGAAAAAAGATTTACAGTCATGAACCTAAATAGAAAATGACGTTAATGTAACTGAATGCTAAAGTAAAGCAAAATATATCTGGCTTATATATGTACACACACATACATATGTATTTACATATGTACAAATATGTATGTACATGTTTACACATGCACATACATCCCTGCATGTATATATATAAGCCAGATATATAAATGTATATTTCAAGTATGTACATAAACACATACATATGTATATATATTTTTTGTATGAGTGTTTGTATATATATATACATATAAATTTGAAAATGTACTTGAAGTCCTTTACTCTATCTACATTCCTGTAACTGTTTCATAATGTTGTGATAACCATGACTTTTGCAAAGTAAATAATGTTAATAGTAACTCAATTTGTATAAATGTGGTTGCATAAAAAAAGAGGGTGGACATTTACAAATCTGTCAAACCACAGTTGTTCTATTGTTCTTATTTGCTCTTTTAGTCATGATCTTTGCGAAGCTGTTTTCTGCTACATTTGCATACTTGATAAATATAGAAGATGAAAAGTCGAAAATGTTTCTGAAGTCTTTTAAACCTTCTATACTTTGCCATTCTATCATTTTGCACTATGTAAATGATAATCATAATTTATTTAGACATTTTTTAATAAATGCATATACCTATTTGTTAATTAATATTGTCCTATTATAAGTATTCAATAAGCAAGTGCAATATTTACGTGATTGTTTTAGTCTGTGGATACACAGATTCCATCAACTTAATTAGTTCAAAATATTAAGCAGATAAATAATAGCATTCAATTTAAATGGAATATAATAATTAAAAACCACTATTTTTTTCAATATTTTAATCCATAAAAGAAACAGACACATTGAAACTGGCATGTATTTCTAAACAACTCAAAATATTATTTGTTATTTATTTCTTGTCATCCGAATTATAC
>OZ024743.1:146911473-146918973 GCA_964016885.1 Eledone cirrhosa | reverse complement strand
AATCAGTTCCATACTCCTGCAGAACCTTCCACAGGTGATCCTGTGAAATGTGATGGTATGCTTTTTTTGAGGTTTACAAACCAAGCACACAGTTCTTGGCAGTACTCCCACGATTTTTTAAAGACCTGCGACAGTGTAAATATTTGGTCGGTTGTATTGCATCCAGGGGGAAAAACCACACCATTCGTCAGCTTGCTTGGATTCGACAATCTCCCTATATCTCTTTGCCAGACACTTAGCATAGACTTTACCAGGGACACTTAATGAAGAGATCCCTCTATAATTGGAATAATCTCTCTTGTCATTCTTTTGGAAAACTGGGATTACCACCCCCATTGCCATTACTCAGGTGCCTTTCCAGAGTACCAGGCCACCCAGCACACACAAGTTATCCAGAGTATGCCTTCTCTCTTTAAGTCATTTAAAATCTCAGGGTAGGGTCTCATAATTGTTGGCAATGAATTGTCATTCTGTTTCTGAGGGTGAGTTTAGTTTGCCCTATATGATCTTAGTTACATCCTTTACATTTAATGGCATAAACTAAATTTTTTTATGAACAAGTGAAATGATTTTTTACAACAAAAGTTTGTCCTGATAGAAATTTATACATTACACCTTCAAGGAGGTGAATGCAAGTCCTGCAATTTGATTGATCACATTTTTTGACAGTTGGTGTTAGGTTTGTGGTGGGTAATATATAAATGTTTATATATACGTATATATTAAAATGAAGGGCAAATTTTACGAACAGTAATGTTGCATGGCAATGAGACCTGGGCATTGTGTTAAGAGTTCTTTCAAAGATCAGAAAGAAATGAAATCTGCATTCTTCATTGGATGTGTAATAGTAATATATACGAACAGCAAAGTGTAAATGAACTAAGAGAGAAATTGGGCATAAGAGGGATCAGATGAGATATACTAGAGAGGAGATTGCGTTGGTATGATCATGTGATGCATGAAGGATGACAGCTGTATAAAAAGGTGCAGGATGATAAAAGTTGACGGAAGTTTGAAGTTTGAAATAGGAAGACCCAGGAAGACCTGTGATGAGATTATAAAAAATGACCTTGCACAATTACATCTCTCAAAGGCAATGACACAGGATCAAGATATTTGGCATTATGCAGTAATACAGAAGACCCACCTTCCCATGCGCAAGGAATGAAACATACATCTAGTAAGCACTTCTTAACCAGTATACCCCACTTCCATGCATCTCCCACGTCCCAACACACACCTACTCATTCTGTTCCCATCCTTACACTGTTAAGTTGTCATGTTGGTATCACAACAAAAAGCATCAAGCCCACACTGTAAAAAAGTGGTCGTGTAGGTGTCATGACAAAATGCATCCATTATTTACAGTAAAGTGGTTGTGCAGGTGTCACAACAAAAAGTCCCAGCACACACTGTAAACGTGATTGGTTTTAGGAAGGGCATCCAACTGTAGAAATCAAACCAGAAACAGTTCTGTATGAACAAGATACGGTCACCTGACCCGACATGCCTCAAACGGGAAACCCATCTAACCCATGCTAGTGTGGAAAATGGACGTTAAAGGATGATGATGAAGATGATAATGATGATGTATGTATATATCATCATCATCATCATCATCATCGCTTAACGTCCATATTCCACGCTTGCATGGATTTGGACAGGAGTTTTTCCACTTGAGGCAAGAGTGGTTGTCTTGCTCGCATAGGACTGTCTGGTGGGTTTTCTACAGCTGGATGCCCTTCCTAACACCAACCACATTTACAGTGTGGGGCTGGGAGGTTTTTACCGTGTTACCTGCACGGCCACATTACAGCATGGACTGTGTGTTTTTTTTTGTCGTGACACCTACACGACCTCATTTGTTTCGGCCTGGATGATGTGGTACCAACATAACTTTACATTGAAAGGGGTGGTGTGGATGGGGTGGGGGTAGTGGGACGGTGGTGTATTTTGTTAGAGGTGCCTACTGACTGTAGTAGGTTTTACTTTGTATTTAGGTAAGGCGGGTCTTCTCTATTACTGTGTAGCGCCAAAGATCTCAGTCCAGTGACATTGTCTTGGAGAGGTGTAAGTGTGTGAAGTCGGAATTTATCAAGTCGTCCCAGGTTTTTCTGGGTCTGCCTACTCCGTGGCTACCGTCTATTTTTATTGCCCTGCACTTTTTTATACAGCTGTCGTCTTTCATGCGCATCATGTGACCATACCAACGTAGCCTTCTCTCGAGTAAACAACATCTGATCCCTTTTATTTCTAATTTTTCCCTTAGTTCGTTTATGCTTTGCCGTTCGCGTATATTACTATTACACATCCAGCGGAGCATGCAAGCTTCGTTCCTCTCCAGTCTGCGTATATCCTCTGCACACAATGCCCAGGTCTCACTGCCATGCAACATTGCTGTTCGTATGCAGGCATCATACAGCCTGCCTTTCACTTTTAGGGAGAACCCTTTAGCGGCTAATAGTGGTATAAGCTCTCTGAACTTTTTCCATCCAGTTCTGACTCTAGCTACTGTACTTTCAGAGCACCCTCCACCACTGCATATACGTAATTATGTGTGTGTGGTGTGTGTGTGTCTTCAAGTATGTGTTCATATTGCTGCTTCAAACAACTGGGGCCATTTCTTTATATCTTACAGGTTTGTAGCATGATGTGTGATAATCAGTGTAATAAATAACATACTTAAAACAATTATGTAAAGATAGATTTCAGGACATAGAATATTGCCTCAAAATGTCATGTCCTACCCTTCAGAACATGGATCTTGGATGTAAGCATGATGATGATGATCAGGTATATGTGTGTGTTTTTATGTTTGTGTGTGCACATGCATTTGTCTGTGATGTAATTATGTTCAAATGTTAGTACATCACTGCCAGTTAAAAAGCCAGTGTTTTGTTATATGTTTGCCTGGTCACTGTATAAATTATATATTAATAAACTAAGTACCAGACTGAAATGAGTGTCCTATTTGAAATATCCAAAATGATATATACATTCTCTTAAATGTAAATTTAACTTTGATAAATCTTCTTCATTTTGTAATTATATATATCATAACTTATATTAATAATAATTACTTTATTGGCCATAACAGAACATGCTCAGTTAATATCACTTTGAGCCTTCTCATTTCTTTTCCTTTTCTCTTACTTTTTCATATTTATTCTTCAATTATTACTTAAGACCAAAATAATCTGCAAAACTAAAGAGTAAAACATTAAACTATTTACACATGGCTGAATATATACATTGTTCAAACCTATTTCTAAAACCCATTAATATTGATATGCGTTTATCAAATAAGCCTGTATCAAGATTTTATACATTTTATATAAATTTTCAATTCGATATTGCTACAGTTAGAAGTTTGGTATCTATTCAATGTACATAAATGTAAATTATTCTTTTTAATCTCATTAATGGAGGATAATATTAATAATAATGATGATGGTGATGAAAACAATGATAATAATTTCAATGACAATGATTTCTTTAATTGATACTTGGTCAAAAAAATCATTTACAGTATTAAAGGATATTACAATACATTAGAAGATATTTCTCTGTCATCTATGTATCTATGTATATCTCTCTCTCTCTATATATATATATATATATATATGTATATATATATATATATATATATATATATATATATATATATATATATATATATATTATTCAAACAGAAAAATAAAATGAACAAGTATATATATATATATATGTATATGTATGTGTATACATATGTATATATATTATTCAAACAGAACAGAAAAAATGAACAGGTATATATGTATATGTATGTGTATATATGTTTATATATATATATATGTATATATATATATATATATATATATATATATATATATATACTATATATATATATATATGTATATATACATATACATATATATATATGTGTGTGTATATATATATATGTATGTATATATATGCATGCATATATATATATGTGTATATATATGTGTGTGTGTGTGTGTGTGTATGCATACATACATGAGAAATAAATATATGTATATATATATGTGTATGATAAACATATTAAATACTATTATTATTAATTTAATACAATGTACTAAATTTTTGGAGTTTGTTGAAAACATTGAAGATCAAAATGATGGCAAATATGTTGATTTACTCTCTGATCATATACAATACAATGATTATTTTATGAGGATATACAATTTACAATAATTACATTGCGATTAGTTTAAAAAATGTTCAGTATTACTTTGCTATTATATAAAATATCTCCTTTACATAATACAATTATTTGATGAAAAATTCAAATTAAAAAAATATTTGAAATAATTTTAATTAAATTACTGAAATATTCTTTTGAAACTTTTTGAGGAATTTTCATCATGCATCGTCAAACAGATTTATTTAAAATAAGTGATAATGTCTAATGTAAAGAAATAAATATATAAATAAAATAATGTTTGACTGCATATGGAGAAAAAAAGTGTTACATTTAGTCAACAGTGGTAGCATATAGCACCAAATAATTGTATTTAGCCAAAGGTTATGCTGTTGTTTTTTTAATCATCAATGTCAGAATTTAACCAATAAACAATTGTATTTTTTGTAGGCTTTGTGCTAAGTTCTAATTTCATGCCATTAAACAAATAGAAAATATGAGAAGTATCTTCTTCTAGCTTGATTACTTTAGTATTGCGGATAGCATTCTCAGAACATCTGTTACTAAGTATTCCTAATATTTGCATGAACTGATAGCTTGTATTATTAAATATTCTCTTTGGAAGAAGCAAACATCTACATTATAATTGAACTTCATATATGGGGTGATAACACAATTCTTTACCCATTCAGACCTGCACCTTAATCAGCAAAACTCTTTTGCTTGACCTTTCCTCATCAGAGTTATCCAGGTTAGCCTCTCTAAACTTCAGACATGATATGGTATCCATACATTCACCTATTGAAACTATTATATTAAAAAGTTTGTTCAATGGTCAGCTTACTTGTTACTATGGGGCATTAATCAATACATCCAAAAACATATAATTTTAGAATTAGTATTTACTAAAAAATTACCATCAGTGATCATTGTTTAGATTTATTTACATTGCCTTTTGTTCTAATTGACCTCATAAAACTTAAAATATGTTTAGAAGAAATAGAATGTTCATATCCTTTGCAAAACTTCCTGAACCTAAGATGTTTATATTTTAATTAATTATGATTATGATTGATTGAAAATTAAATATATGTAACCTCATATGTCAATGGGTAACCAAAAGTTAATCAAAATATTGGCTATACATTCATCATTCTACAATAATGGAGCATATGTGTTTTTTAAAATCTCATCCAAATTAAAAATGATATTTATTGTTCAAATATCTTTCTTCTGCCAATTCTTTAGGGTTCCAAGAAATCATTTTAAAACTTACTTAATATCAGTGACCTTAGTTTAAAGGAAAGTATGTATAGTAAATTATGGAATACTTTACTTATGGCTATTAGGATGCTTTGATCTACTACAGAATTCTTTTGACTGGTTAATGCTAAGGTAAAATCCAGAATCTGAGGGTCTACATTAATAAACAATTAGTTAATAAGAGAGTTAGTAGAATAATCCAATAAGTTTACTTGCTTTAAAGAGTGTAGAATTTAACAATTCAGATTCTTGTTTTCATCTGAGAGTGATGAAGAAAGAGAAACAGTAATGCCGTTATTTAGACAGTAAATAAAATATTTCCCATATACTTGGCTACATCCTATGACCACCACATTCTAACTTTTTTTTGCTCTATCTTTCTATCCTTTTCTCTCTCGCTTTCTTCGCTAAAAGGCAAGGAACTGAAACATTATATTCTACTCTTCCATGATAGGTGTCACATTGTGTTTATGACACATTACTTTTCATGATAGAACCTATGATGATAACTCCAACATTCTGATCACTAAACAATGTGTCTTTAAATATAATACTGTATTACTTTTACAACTTATCTTCAGTTAGACTATCTCTCAAGTACATACAACTTTCACTTTGCATATACACCAAATGATACTTAATATATTCCTCCTCAGTTTCTACAAGTCCTACTCTGTTCATATTAGTAGCCACAAAACATAATACTACCTCTATCTATCGCTACAGGTCCCACTCCATCCATCCTATTCAGTCAGTATCAGTTGCTACAAGTCCCATACTACAAGTCGCAGTTACTACAGGTCATACTCCAGCCTGACTAGGAGTAGGAAGCTGTCATTCCCTGACGTTATCTCTAGGGATACGGGAATCAGTAGACAGGACCTGGGGGCAGCGATGAGGGACAGGGAATTCTGGGGCATGAGAGTGAGATCCATCATCTCGACAGTAGTCGACGAATGATGATGATGATGATGACAGGTCATACTCCATTCAGATCAGGTATAACAGGTCTCACTCAATTTTCCCTACTTGCTACAAGTCTACCTCAATCTTCCCTACTTGCTAGAGGTTTCACTCAATCTTTCCTACTTGCTACAAGTCTCACTCAATCATCTCTACTTGCTACAAGTCTCACTCAATCTTCCCTACTTTCTACAAGTCTCCCTCAATCTTCCCTATTTGCTACAGGTTTCACTCAATCTTCCCTACTTGCTACAGGTCTCACTCAATCTTCTCCAGTTGCTACAAGTCCTCAAGTCCTACTCATTCTACCCCTTCTACCCCATTTGCCTCAGGTCTCACTCAATCTACTCTATTTGCTTTTTATAAGATGACAGTGTGTGATTTGAAAGAGATTTAACTGCTATTTCTAGCAAGCACATAGAGGCTCCATCGTTGCCTTGTGAGGTTTTTGTAGTAATGAGTGATTTCAGTGTTGATATCCTTTAAGTAAATCTTACCATTTAGCTCATCAGTAAGGTGTTCCTCGTATTCTGTTAGTTATATTGGATGTTTTGGGTGGAAGTGAGTCCTTCTCATAGATTTCAGTTTTAATTCTCAATGAAAATTTCCCCTTACACTGTTAATGTCTTTTGGAAAAGAATCAACTTACCAACCTTCATATTTCTCCATCACATTGTCATTACTGTTGGGCAATGGATTGGCAATATTGGTAGAGTGTCAGATGCCATGCTTTGCAGCATAGAGTTACGCCCCTTTACGGTTTGAGTTCGAATCCCACTGAGGTTAACTTTGCCTTTCATCCTTACAGGATCGATAAAATAAAGCGCCAGTAATGCACTGGGTAATTGCTGGCCTTGTGCCAAAAGTAGAAACAGTTATCATTACTCTTGTTGTTGTAGTCATTATTGTTGTTATTCTTGTTGTTTAACTCAGAGTCAGCCCCACTTGAGCAGATTTATGATCAAAAGCATTCAAGTAATGTCCTAAACTACATTCTATATTAACCATTTAAAGATAATTGTTTCTACGTTAGGTACAAGGCCAGCAATTACCCAGTGCATTACTGGTACTTTATTTTATCGACCCCGTAAGGATGAAAGGCAAAGTTAACC
>OZ024743.1:146901473-146908973 GCA_964016885.1 Eledone cirrhosa | reverse complement strand
ATAGCCAGAGGCAGTGTATTGCATATATTGTACATACTGATGAATGGCAGAACGTGGGTGGGTGATGGCAGAGGAATCAGAGTTTTGCGTAGGCCCACCCTACCCTCAAGGTCTAGTTGTCATCAACGCCCTCCTCTTCCTCCTCCTCCTCTTCTTACTCTCTCTTTTTCTCTTCCTTCATCCCATGAATTAGTGGTGTGCACACTCAGCAGCTGGGGTAACATATGTATATGTGACAAAGGACACAAGCACACACAGCCACACACATAAATATACATGTAAACACATACACACAGAAAAAAAAACAACACAAACACTCACAGAAACACATACACACATACATATGCACACATACACACACACACAGCCATAAGCGTGCATGCATAGGCAGAGTAATGCATTTGAAAACAAGAGTGCAGTACAGCACTGGTGTATTAAATAGAAGAGTTAATACCAAATTGTGTTGTATTTTCTAATGAGAAAGTTGTTCTCTGTGCCCCAATCAGTTATAATAAGTTCACTCTGGAAAATAAGTGAATTGATTGAGTCTGATAACGAGCACCACCCTCTGATGATTGTTATTATAAGCACCCACCAAACATTAATACTACTTTGTAAATTACAAAGTATGCTTCTGTATACTTATATAAAATGTGTGTATAAAGTGTTTGCCCTGATTCAATGATAAAATGCACCCAGTCCATTCTGTAAAATGGGAGAACTGGTTCCAAAAAACAAATGCACCAAGTAGACTCTGTAAGGTGGTGGACATTATAATGGACATCCAGCCATGGAACCTATGTCAAATAATGGAGCATATGAACAACACGAGGGTGCGCAACCTGTCTGATTTCAACTGTGACAATCCATCCAATGCATGCCCTCTTTAAAAGCAGGCATAGAAATTACAATGATGATGGTGATATATATAAGTGTGCTGAATAGGACCCGTCCAACCCTTGAAAGCAGGGAAAAGCAGACGTGAAATGATGATGATGATGATGATGATAATGATGATATATATATATAAATTGTATACTTTTGGAGGGTCATGTTGCCAATAAAAACACATGCACCTGATGGGTTTCACTTCAATTTATTATAAATTTCTGGTTGGTTGCTTCAATAACTGGATGATTGTTTATATATTGTGAAAGCTCTATTGTCACACATTCTGTGACCTCCTCAGTGACTGGGTTTTTATTTTGTGTCTCTCCTTTGTTCTGTCCTATGCCAAAACAAGATGGTGTAGGACAGAACAAAGGAGAGACACAAAATAAAAACCCAGTCACTGAGGAGGTCACAGAATGTGTGACGAAAGAGCTTTGACTACCATCTGGTTATCGAACCAATCAACCGGAAATTTATAATATATTGAAGTGGAAACCAACAGGTGCGTGTGCTTTTATTGCCAGCATGACCCTCCCAAATTATAACAATATCTGTTTCAACACACGTTTTTAGATAAGAAATCTTGCAAAACAAATTCAAAAATGAAGTGTATATATATATATATTAGATAGATAGATAGATAGATATAATTATATACATATATGTATATATATATATATATATATATATATATATATATATGTATATATATATATGTATATATACATGTATATATACAGGAGGCACATGGCTTAGTGGTTAGAGCATTGGCCTTGCAATCGAAAGGTTGTGAGTTCAATTCTCAGACCGGGTGATGTGTTTGTTCCTTGAGCAAGACACTTTATTTCACATTGCTCCAGTGGTCGTGGAGGTGCCACGGCAAAAAACCACCCACCACTCACTGTAAATGAGGTTGGTGTTAGGAAGGGCATCCAGCTGTAGAAATCTAGCCAGAATCAGTTCCCGTCCCACCCTTGCAAGCAGGGAAAAGCGGACGTAAAATGATGATGATGATGATGATGATGATACATGTATATATATGAAGGCACATGGCTGAGTGGTTAGAGAATTGGATTCGCAATAATGAGGTTGTGATTGCAATTCCCGGACCGGGCAATGCGTTATGTCCTTGCTCAAGACACTTTATATCATGTTGCTTCTTCTGCCTGGATTTGCAACAAACAGATAGTATTAGCAATTGGAAAGACCAATAGAAATATTGTTTCCTCAGTCTGATTTGACAAGCTCCATCCAACTCATTAAGCAAATGAGGTCTGGGATCTTGTCGATCAACTGTCGACATGTATATATATATACGTATATATATACATATATATGTGTGTGTGTGTATATATATATATATAATATTAAGGATACTATTTATGGTTATGTATATACTATGTATATAAATGAGACACACGTGCATGGCCCACGTGTAACTAACGCATACAATAACTACTACATCTGACTAACAAACTATCCTCTTGCATTATCTATGTTAACTGCCGAATGTATTTTAATCTTGTTTTTAAATTTTGTTTTATTTTGATTTTGAATTTGAATTGCTATACAGAAATAATATAATATAATATATGTCACCCCACTGTACATCAATATATACATATGTATCTGTATGTCTCTTGCGTTGGAAAGGAGGTCAATTATGTGTACAAACATTGAAAAATGCTCCGAAGACTCCAAGCCTAGGTTTGGATGAAACAATTGTAAGTGAATAAATGCTTTGAACATAGCTTTGATTCTTGTGAATTCTATATATATATATATCATCATCATTTCATTTTACGTCCGCTTTTTCCCTGCTTCTTAGTAGGCTTTCCAACAATTTCCACCAATTTTATTCATAATATTTTTGTTGGCCTGAGACTATGATAGAAGAAACTTTTCTGAAGATGCCATAAAGTGAAGTCAAACTCAAGATCTCATGATTGCAAAAAATCAGACTTTGATATTCGATAATACAAAATACAAACATAAAATTAAATCTAGATGAATGTAGGGGCAGACATAGCCATGTGATTAGGAAATATGGATTGTATAGTAACAACTCCTGACATGTTTAAGTCATATTAAATCATCCCAGAAAAGTTCAATCAAAGCTATCAAGACTTTAGATAAATTAATGATCATAGATTTTTGTGTGAATATAATTAAATGATTAGGTAAATTAAAATATAGAAACATTTCCCAAGTATGCCTGCTGTATCAAGAACATACAGTCAAGTAGAGATGGCTATACTTAAGTTGGTGCACTCAAAATAAATTTTAATCAATAAAAATTGTAATTGTAATGAGAAGAATGATTGCATATATACATATATATATATATATATATATATATATATATATATATATATATATATATATATATATACATATACACATATATATATATGACCAACAACATTTATGAAGTTGACCAAAGGACTTACAACCACTTGGTACGAAAAACTTTAACGTCAAAATACAAAAAAACCTGACCTCTCATTAGAGATGTCAAGCACTTAGCCTCCACCCTTCATGTAAATAAGAAACTAGAATGTCTAGCTAATCATGAGGCCTTTTTCCCCCTTAAGGCTCACAAGGCCGATTTTGCTACTAAGCCCCACTTGTAGACTGTTGAACTCAACACGTAGAGAAATGGGGCTAGTTAGCAAATATATTCTTAGATAACTAGTTAGGACCATTAGGAAGAAATCCAACCTGTCCCAGTGGGAAAACAGTGACTCTGTTGTTAAGTGGTTCACCTCCTTATTATAAGACTGCATTAGCCAATAGCAGCTTCTCCAATAAAATTACTTACTCCCCTCTTAATTACATTACCAGTAGAAAGAAAAGTAGCAATAAAAATAATTTGGTTCTGCCCACCCTTCTCACTTTGAGTCAGAACTAATGTAGGTAAGAAATTCTTGGCACTCCTAGGCAAGCACTTCTCTATAGGACATAAATACAGACGTATCTTTAATAGACATAGGATGAAACTCAAAAATTCCTGTGCTAAAAATATTGCCAAGTATGGTTACTCAAGGATGTTGACGTGAATTTCTCTATTCAATGGAAAGTTCTAACAAAATCCAGGCCATGCCGAAATGGAGCAATGTCCTGTAAGTTGTGTATGGATAAAAGAGTGGATATCTTACAGAGGTTACGTAACAGTACTTGCATTAACACGAAAGTAGAGTTTTTAATCATTGCCCTCATGCTGTGAAGTTTGTTAAGAAACTGGAAGGACCCAGGATAACCAGAGGTTTAACCCAGACGGAACTAACACAAACGTAAGGTGCCACCCCCCAATAACAGTCTAATTTGAGTTATCTCTCTTGTCATCAAACTACTGACATCTGCCACAAAGAATCCAGTCAGCTCATATATACTTCCGTTCTCACAGCAGCCATACACAGGTTGAAAATACTTCTGGTGAAACATGTGTCCTCGAATATGGTTTGCTAACTTGCTGCGAAACTAACTCTCTCTCTCTCTCTCTCTTTCTCTCTCTCTCTCTCTCTCTCTCTATATATATATATATATATATATATATATATATATATATATATATATATATATATATATATATATATATACGTACATACTTCGTATAGCGTTGTTGTAGTACTGACCTAAATATCTATATTCAAACTCACCCCCACGGACTTGACTTGCTTAACATCTTGGTTTTTTAATCTTTTACTACTATATATATATATATATATATATATATATATATATATATATATATATATATATATATATATTTATATACATATATATATATATTTATATACATATATATATTTATATACATATATATATATATATATATATATATATATATATATATATATAGATATACACAAGTAAGCAGGAAGTCATGGTTTCACCATAAATGAACATTATTGCATATGACAGTTGTTTTAATATATATCAGCTCAGGGTCCAATGGGCCGGATGCTGCACCAACATCTCAAGATATGCATTAGTAGGTGCAGAACGCATTCCAACCGTTGAAAGAAGTCAAGTGATCCCTTTATTTTTTGGTGTGTGGAGATGAATAAATAAATAGACAAGTGGATAAGGTATAAATGCCAATAAATAAATACAAAGAAAAATAAAAGAAACAAAATAGAGATGAAATAAAACCTAGCGATTACGGTCAACAACTATAACAACAATAACAACTAAAACAACACAGTTGGCGACAGTGAGAACAGCAGTAGTATGGCGGGGTAGATGTTGTCATACAGCCTGGGGGAGGGGTCACTAAGTGGTGCTGGATAGTCGTGAAACTGGTCGTGAAATTGGTAAGGCAAACAGTCTGGGGTATCAATTATCGATGTCTATATCTGGTTAGGGTGGGGGTGGGTGTAACACTAGAGTTACAGTGGTGTGGCGGTGGCAGCGATAACCACACCAACAACTCCACTCTGGCAACAGTGACAATAACAATAACAACAACTACGGCAGTATCAATAACACCCACAACAACAGTACTCTAAACCGCAGCCACGGCTATGACTTCAACTGCTTCTGTCTTACAACAGTAGCCGTGGTAACATCTGTGGTAGTAGTATTAGTAGCGGTGGCAAGACTACTTCTTCAGGCATAGTGGTAGCATTAGTAGTCACAGAACCATTAGTAGTTGTAGTAATGATAGTACTAGAATTTCATGAGGAATGTGTTGCAATTTCCTTGAATGTCTCATAGCTTCTGCTTGGATATGTCGGGGTTGGACACATCTGCTATTGGAGGAAGTAATCGGTAGAGCAATAATATGAAAGCAATAAAACTTTAAAACTCTGAAGAATAAAACAATAAAGCGAAACAATAGAATAAACCGTAAATATTGTAAGAGGTGATGTAAGAGGAGGTTAGGGGTAAATGATAGGGTTCATTACACAGTGTTCACGTGTGTTCAAGTGATAGACATATTCTACATGCTGCCAGTTACCAACTGGCATGGTCTTGTGTATGAAGGATATAGCCAGCAATGTGTAATTTCTGTAGTCTCAGCATTTCAGTATGATTTATGATTTCAGGCTTATCGAGTTGGTTTTTAATTTGATAATCTATACCGCTTCCACCAGGGAGAGGCAACAGTGTTTCCAGCCAGGAGAATATGGCGGTGCATGTCTAACAGTAATCCACTTTATATTAAACTTGGCATGTGCATCTTTGAGGTGCCAAATCACGTCAGCCAAACTCGGGCAGGAATGTAGGATTTCGATGCACTTGCAAAGCGTAGTTTCTCAATGTGGATTGGAAAATGACTGCAGTTTAAAAAGGCACTGGATACATTGGTAGAATACAGGCATTATTATAGAAATGAATGTGGATTATAGAAATGATTGGTGGATTGGCAGTATCGGTTGAAGGTCGGACGCCATGCTGTGCAGCATAGAGTTACGGCCCTTTCAGGTCTGAGTTCAATTCTTGCCGAGGTTAACTTTGCCTTTCATCCTTATGTAGTCAGTAAAATAAAGTACCAGTAATACACTGGCGTAATTGCTGGCTTTGAGACAAAAGTAGGAAGAATTATTATAGAAATGAATTCTACAGGACTAGAACTGTTTTATTCATATGAAAATTATCAGGATATTCCTGATAATTTCATATGAAGGAAACATTTCTCGAGATGTAAAAGTCATTTCTATATAAAATAAAGATATGTGTGTGTATATATATATATATGTAACTATCTATCTACACTCCACTCACACATACTTTCTTTCTCTCTCTCTCTTTCCTCTCCCTCTCCCTCTTTCTCTCTCATATATATATGAGAGAGAGTGTGTATAAGTGGAAGGTATGTAGATAGTTACACAAATTTCTGTCAAGAGAAATCTGGACAACATGTACATTGAATTCTTAGTTTATTCTTGATGACCCTACTTTTTTCCACCCTTCTCGATGACATCATTATTTTTTCAAATCCATTGCTTTCTCATTAACCAACAGACACCAGAGCATAGCACCATGTAAAAATACTTTATTTTGCCTGACAAATACAGGTTAGAGTTACTTTTAATTTTATTAGGAATCAATTTTCCAATATTTTTTACTATTTATAAATTAACAAAAGAATTGCAGAATAAAAGAATACTGCTTTTATTGTTTTAATCTAACTTATGAAATATCCATAGATTTTTACATCAACATTTCACTTTGTCTTTCAAGAAATGTAAACCCAAATAGCTATGCACTGCCTGTCTGATTCAAACATCACTAAAAGGGGAATTGTTTTTTTATTATCAAAAATAACTTTTGACAAAATAAAATGAAATATTATATATATACACACACATATATATATATACATATATACACACACATACACACACATACACACACACATGCTCACACACACATATATAATATGATTAATAGTAAAGTAGATTAAAGACAAAATTTAATAAAGCAACAAGCAAATGAATGTAATAAATACAATTCCTAAGATAGGAAGGTCTTTAGAGAAATTAACTGTCCAAGAAATCAGGAAGATATGTCTGTTATCTTGAAAAAGAAATGCTTGGTGTTATATCTATTTCATAATATATAAGAAATTGCTACTTTCAGCAAAACTTATTTTTTTACTTT